>JANHFL010008735.1:109058-126592 GCA_032468155.1 Oxyrhabdium leporinum
ACCTGAAATTTATAGTAAAGAGAATGCATATTTAATTATTCATGTATTAACTGCAGCTAGAATTGTATTTGCACAAACTGGAAAAGTGAAGGGATTCCTACTGATACAATGTGATCAGGAAAATATTAGAATGTGCAGAAATGAATAGATTAATTCTAGCAATTAAAGAGAATACAAACTGAATATTATATGATTTGGGATATATTCTATCGATGGTTAGAGAAAAAATGGAGCTTAGAAATAAAAGATTAGTGAATTATAGAAAACAAGTAAATATAGAGATGTAAACAATATGATGATTGTTATCGATATAACTATTAAGATTTTTATGTTTAACAATATTTCATATTTTTAGAAGATATGTCAAGAGGAAGAAATGAAAAATATTATATAAAATGTTATGATCGTAAGAATAGAAAGTTAATATCAAAATAACGTATATTGTTATAAACTTTGATGGTTATTGCACAGAGATATTTGTAACCAGATGACACACTGTTTAATGAAAAATGGAATGTTTATATTTAAAAAAATTAAAAAAAAATTATAACTAAATATGGAAACAATGCACAGTAAATGCAATTTTCATTCCTAGTATGAAATGTATGAAAAATCATAAAACTACTAAATCAAGAGTTTCTTTTATTAAAGGAGTTTTGAACCTGTGTCAAAAAAGTCTCTCAGTCTCATAGCCCAACTCACCTCAAAAGGTTGTTGTTATTGTTGGATAAATAGGAGAAATAAGAAATATTGGGTACTTCTAAAAATAATAAAGGTGGATATGTATGTATGCATGTATGAATGTACAGTATGTCACAGAAGTGAGTACACCCCCTCATTTGGACATTATCACTTAGGGATGTACTCACTTTTGTTGCCAGCAGTTTAGACATTAATGGCTGTGTGTTGCGTTATTTTGAGGGGACAGCACATTTACATTTTTATACAAGCTGTATACTCACTACTTTACATTGTAGCCAAGTGTCATTTCTTCAGTGTTGTCACATGAAAAGATACACTTAAATATTTACAAAATGTGAGGGGGTATACTCACTTCTGCGACATACTGTGTGTGTGTGTGTGTGTGTATCTCCCTTCATTTGATTTACCTTATTTTTATTCTTTCTTTTCTATACTTTTTACTTTTTATTCTTTTTTAGTTTGCATTAGTTTTCATTAAATATTACAATTAAAGTTGTTATTAAAAAGATATTTTTCTACTTAAATTTGGAGCTATATGCAGGTCTGTGTTTTCATTTTTCTATTTCATTTTTCTTACTCGGTTTTGCTGAACTTTCAATTGCAAAAGTTCAAATATTGTGAAATATCATAGTATTAACAAAAATGGCATCTTAATTATTATTTGTATTAATCTTTGCGACTATCTTTTGTAACTATCTTTTGCTGTTATAAGCTGCCCAGAATTGCTTAAGAGTTGCAGTCATATAAATCTTTTAAATTAAAGACACTGTATTGCATTTTTCCACTAAAGATTCAGTTACCAAGGCAATAAATGAAAAGCTCACTCTACTGGGTTTTTTCCCATAAAGGGCAATCCTGTGCATAAGAATGCTTTCTCTGTTAGAAACTGCTGTGTGAAAGATGTAGTATGTAAGGCATAGAAACTTACATTGCAAAACAAGTTTAACTACTTCGAAAACTTAAAAGTAAGACATAATTTGTTGTTCCTTTCCTGAAGAGCCAGAAATATGACTCCACCAGCCCACCCTTGATAGGTTCAGTTTCTATTGGGACACAGAACAAGTACTGGATACTCATACTACCTTCATGAAAACCTACAACAATATGACTTAAGCACAAAGCAAAATAAATAAATAACCCAAAAGCAAATTTAACATTCACCAATATTCAGCAATGAAACAACTCATTTGCAGGCCATCATCAGACTTCATTTATTCTTTACTTCCCTGCTTATCAATCCCTGCTAATTGTGAAGTTCAGCCTGCTTTCTGATTCAAAGGACCCTAACACAAATGTCAATTTGTGATAGGCTACTACCTATTTTCAGGTTAGTGCACTTTTGTTTTGCTTATGGGTGATGGATCTCCATGACAAAATAAATGTTGCACTTGAGAGGTCTTGGTCTGATCCAAGTAGATAAGGTTATTTCTCATCACATTTGACCTTCTAATCTGCTTCTCAACTCCAATTGCATAATTTTTCCCCATCCTATGCTTTGTGTGAAACATTCCCTCAGCAAATTGGCTTTGCCATTTCTCTCAGACCAACCACGTTGTCTTGCTATTTACATGTGTGTTCTTTTTTCTGTCCATTTATAGGGAGGCATAAAAACAAGCCAACACTCTACTGCCAAAGCACACATAGTTTTCATGCTGTTTGAGTCTCTCTGGGATATTTTTTTTATAAATAAAACATTCCTAGACTAACATGGACTCTGGCCTACTTCACCAATTTGTGTAACTAAAAGAAAAAAGTTCAGGTTTACACACTGGAGATCAAACATTTTGCATAATCTATCTTCTCATATTACACAACAAATCCTATCATTCATAAACAAATGAAGGTGGTTTATTGGAATATAAGCAGCAAATAATCTACTGTCTCATCAACACAACAAGCTATGACTTTGTGGGTAACTAACACACCCAGCTCTGACTCATTTAGCACATGTAGGCACACACCTGCCCCAAAGCATTTATAATCCAAAGTAACTGCTCACAGGAAGACAAGAGATAATTGGGATCTGCTGACTCATTCCAGGGAGGATTTAGAATCAGTAGCATAGATGTTAAACTGGGATCACTGAAATAGGGCATACTAGTGCTAGAAAATCTGAAAACGAGCCATCTCCATACCTATTGCTCCAGGAAGGGTGCTAATTGCATTAAGATTAACATGAGATTGTATGTTATACTGGGTCAATAAGACAATGTACTAGCTTTGGTTTAATTATGTTTTCATTTTTCCAAAGATGGTGTTCTAAACATCTCTCAATTTATTAAAATATCATGTTTTATGGTTAAAATACTGGATTACGACTAGGAAGACCCAAATTCAATGTCTCCCACAGGATTAGAAGCTCCAGGTGACTTTGGGCCAGTCACTATCTCCCAGGTTAATCTATTTTATGTGGGCTTCACTGAAAAGATAAAATAGAGTCTATATACATATACTTAATTTAGCTCCTAGAGGAAAGGAAAGGCATAAATTTAATAAACAAAACAATTTTCTATCTCTGCAGATTACAATTACATCCCACTTAAAAAAGGGACTGACCTTAATGTCAAACACACCTTCTCCATTCTTTATTTTTTAACTAATGTGCTTTAAAATTTAAATTATTTTGCGACCTTTGCATTAGCCTATTAAAGAAATTGCCTTAAGATGAATTTTCAGTTCATAATGTGTTACCTAGAGAACTCAAAGCTCAGAAACATTTACCTTCTAGATAGCAGCATACATTTTCAAACAACTGAAGCCATCAGATTTTCATTTCAAGAGCACCTCACCCATATGACTGTTTGAAGCATTATTTGATATGAGGGTTCTGTAGAACAATTATTAGATTTATCTTGAGATGCAACAGCCTAGTAAAGTTCATGGCATATCGTACATTTGTAGATTTTTCTGATAGCTGTTCAAAGAACTACAGCAATAGCAGAAGAGCCCAAAACAATTATCACATGAAAAAGCACCATTATATTTCATAAAGGAAATCTTAACTTTCATACAGTCTCACATTGAAATCATCCATTCCAAAACATTTGTATTCTCAAATATCAATCTTCATGCTATTTGACTTCCACTCCTCTATTATTTGAATAGAGATAAGCATTACAGGTGACAAAGAAATTCCAAGATCCACTCACAAAAATCCTGAAATATGCAGTGACTCCTAGCTTGCAGAAGACATTTAACCATAGTCAGACTCAATTATTCAATGTTCTGGCTTTCTGGCCTCACTGGTCTTTAATTATCTGGGCTGGGTTCATACAAGTCAGTACCGTAGACTCTAATGTGTATTTCTGTGAGTTGGGCAAACACAGACTTTGAGAAACAAGAAATACACCATCCAGAAAGTACTTCCCCTGAAGATAATTTAATATACTATCTGAAGATGGGGTTCTTATACTGCAAGGATCATCTAAAGAGAAGGCTCCTTTAAAACTATTACAGGAATGGGAGAGTCAAAATTATTGGCTCAGCCATGTGATGGTTCCTATCTGACCTTGGCAAGCAGATGAATCTTTGGTACTTTGCTAGATAGGCAATATGCAAGAAAGTAATAGGGCTATGGACTAGACCGAGATAAAAATCTCAGAAAGCAATGGTTACTGAGTGTGATGAACACTGCATGAATGTATCCAGATCACCTAGATATGAACCTATCTCAAAAAAGCCTTTCTCCTTTTACCGCCATTACCTTTCTTTTCTGTTATCAGTTGCATCTTAGAACAGCGACAAAATGAAAGCACAGCTTAGAACAGCTTTTGGAGAAAAAATACCCCTAAGCAAAACTTACCAGCACCTGGAAAGAGAACTCATAAGCTTATATATCTGCTTATTCTACTCAGATATGCCCACTTTTTAGATTACTCTCCTCACCACTTGTGACATTCTTCTCATCCCCCCCCCCTCAATTTTCGAAAGGCCTTCCTCAAGCATTAAAGACCGAGCCCTTTCTGCCAGAGGCCACTCTTACCTATCTGAAGCCATTTATCTGAAAGAAAGCAGTATCCTCACCGCGTTTCCTGTAATTCAGTGGGAAAGCGCTTGCCGGAAGCACGCAGGTCAATGTTATATAAAACCCATCTTGCATTGGTTCGAATGCTAAGGCCAACCTCGCTCGCTTTTCCCATTTCCTCCCTTCCCCCTCCTCAGTTTTTGAGAAAAATCAGCCAATGGATGAAGCCGGGGTGGGGGGGGGGAATCCCCGCGAGAAGCAAGCCTTGCGCGAAAGCGATGCCAATGCTTTGGATCCTGTGCAAACTGTTAAGATGGCATTATAAGTCAACGACAAAGGCAGTACACAAGGGCAGCAGCAATAACTACACCACTAAAGATTTGGATTAAACCCCTATAAAAAGGAATTTACCCTATTCGCGATGAACCTACAAAGAGAAAAGGCTACGCTTGCGCAGACACCCAGCCTGTTACCTACCCATTTTCTCCTCCCCAGGCAAAGCGAGGCGCATGCGCACTGCCGCCAATTGAACGTACGGCGGAGGAAGGCCGGGGATAACAGGGGCCAATCCGTGGCAAGGGGGCGTGGCGAGTGTCAGTTGTGAGGACTGAGGTGAGGGAGGGTGGAGCTCCGTTGTCTTCTGTGAAGCGGTGGGAGCCATTCGAGATCCGGCAGGGCGAGGAGCCGGAGGGCGAGCGGGAAGGGCGGGTCCAGCCGAGGCCCGCTGCGGCTGGTGTGCGCTCTGGGGGCGGCGGCAGGATTCAAGGCCCAGCCCTTTGAGAAACAACATGGTGTCGTGCATCATTTCCCGAGTCGTTGTGTAAGTAGGGGGAGGAGGTGGGTGCCTGGGTGGCAGCCCCCGTTCTGAGCCGATCGCGAGGGGAAGGAAGGAAAGAAAGACGGACGGCCGAGCCTCTTCTTCGCTAACCCTTCTCGCTGGCGCCTCCGCCAGCTTGGCTCACGGGGCTTCCCGGCAAAGTGAGGAAGCCGGCGGCTACTCCCAAACATCCCTTCCTGGGCGAGGACCGCCGGTGGCAAGGATGTACCGGAGCCCCTTGCTTGGCTGCTCTTCCCGGAGGCCTCTGGAGACGGTGCCTCTTCCGCCGGGCCCGTTGGTGGGTGGAGGCAAAGAGAGAGGAGGCACTTGCATACTTCTTTTCTTAGCCACGGTGCACAAGGGGGCCTGCCGTTGCCTCGCCCCCCCCCTTTTTTTTTTTGGTGGGTGGGTGTTGACCAATCTACCCAGTTTGGCATAATGGGAAAGGTATCGAACACAGGAGGCGGTGAGTTGTATGCCTGCCTTAAGATATGAAAGCCAGCTGGGTGAGCTTGGGCCTCTCTCTCAGCCCTCACAGTGGGGAGAAAAAAGAGGCCAGAATAGTATATACACTAACTTTGAATTGTACAAAATAAAGCAAGATATATAGTAATATTCTACACCTGTGGGATTTCCTGGTGGCTTCCCATCCGAGCATTAACCAGATCCAGTCTCATTTAGTTTTCTGAGATTATCCAAAGTCAGCTAGCTGTTGTCATTTTTGTGGAGTCCTTGGTGCTTTCTGAGTTTGTTTGTTTGCACACATTTCATTCCTAGCTTGGGTGACATCATCAGTACTCACTGATTAATTTGTAGTGATGTTAACTAATTGGGTAATGAAACATCTCCAAACAAACAGTCAAGCTCGGAGAACATCAAGAACTCTACAGTTTAATCCTGAACTACATAATTTCTTTTTCTATTGATTGTCATTCTTCCTTTTGCTTTAAACTAACACTATGTTTTTATAGATGCTTGCTGCAATTAGCTGGTAGGGGACACTCGAGTATGGGCAACTTGATGTTGAGACCAAGCCTGCACAACAGTTAGAGGGGAAGGAGCTACATTGATAAGTGGAGAATAATTGTTGGCTGCAAAGGAATACCTGGCACAAGTGACCAGCTCATTGCTGGCTAGCATTAGCAGGTGCAGTGCTGGATCTGGCAGTGGATGGTGAGGTTTGGAGGTGCTCAGGAGTGCATCTTTAGGAGGAGGATAAATTTATTACTTTTTTAAAAAAAATTGGTGAGCCATACAAGACTCCTGGGGGGCTGTCCCATACTGAGCAGGCCTGGTCTAGACACTGTATTTTTGAAAGAAGATTTTAGCCTGAATGTAAGTGACCTGTACATCTAATTAATTTGTGCTAGTGAGATGTGAAAGTAAGAAGATAGGTTTGAATTCATGATGTTGCAGTAATTAATACAGATTTAGATCTTCAGATTTATGAAAACTGTTTATTAGCATGATAATGATGGGGATGTTAAGCAATTGACAATAATGCGTCTTAATCCTTTGGGTCTCCTGTGTTTCTTCCTATCGTCTTTTCAAGTATATAAAAATGGATAATAATTATCATGGGTGAAAATGATTTATAAATGTATTGCTATTCCCTAATGAATCTTACAATATATGAAGTAATGATATGACAGATTCTAGAATTGATGCTAACTTAAAGCATCCAGAAATTGAAGCCCTGTACAAACTAAATAGTGGCTTTAATTCTTGGTAATGGATTCGGACATTAAAACTATCATCACTTAAATGGAATATAGTACATGGTCTAGCAACCTTGGCACTCTGATTGGCTATGGCATTTATTCTGTGCTGGTTACAGAGACCCGAGATCTTTTACAATGTTTGTGTTCTTATATGCACAATTTTTACACTGCAGCAGCACCAAAAAGAATCCATTTTTTTAAAAAAAAACTTCAGACATTATTTTATATTAATCACAAAGATGATGTGATTCATGTGAAAGGAACTTAAAGTGAAGAAGCTTCCTCTATTATAATCAAGGCATTTTGACCCTTGGTATTATATGAGCAAATAATTAAGTGATGTTCCTGTTTCTTGGAAACATACACTGAAGTAATAAGCATGTTTCAGACATTGAAAATTTTGTAGTGATGAATCCAAGGTGGAAATTCTAGAGCATCCAAAGCTGATAGTGTTATAATTTTAAAAGGCTTTTGAATTGAAACCATAGTAAACTCTGATATGCCTGAAACATTTTGAAATAAATAAATGCATTCTAATGAAACCAACATTCAGTTGTTTGGTAATAATCTTTTCTCCAAAGATAAAATTGAAGAAAAAAGAGGAGAGCACAGCTATCAAACTTAGAGTCAAAATCTTTATAAAGGAAGAGAGGTGGCCCCCTGCCAAGAGGCTGTAAAATCAGACATGCATCTATGGGCAAAGGACAACTAAGATATGGAAATAGTATTGCATTTGGGGCAACTTGTACCAGATTGGCAAATAGCCATATTCTGGCTTCTGTGAAAAGTTTGAGACTGACTAAAGAATCAATTGGAGAACAAAGCATTTTTATGCCAAAATTGGATATCGAAATAGCCGTTTGAAAGAAACTATTGTTGAACAAAGTGTCCACAGAAGTGGTGTCTGAATTGGGACTAACTGGATTAGAGATTAAAACTATTCAAGAACCAATGAAGAAATAACATTGATTTACTCTGGTGATGAAAATGCAGAGGGCATCAGCTTAACCCTGTCAAAGATTATATTTATACTATCAGAATGCTTTCAGTGGGATTTAATCATAATATCTAGTGATGTCAGTATCCATACGGGAGCAGATAGGATAAACTGGGAAGGAACCTTTGGAAAATTTTGCATAGATGAAGCAAATGAAAATGATACTGGATATTATAATTTTCAGCAATAAGTGACTTATAGTGGGAAGAACCTTTTTATTTTTACTCATGGGAGACATCATAAATCCTACACTACTTCTATACCCAATTCCAGTCTATCAAATACATATGTGTAATGTGAGGTGCTGATTATGCAAAAATTAATCTTAAGTTCCAACATGTAAAGCATCAGACAGTTTCTTCAATAAATGGAACTGGTCAAAACTGGATGAACTAGTAAATAAACAGGTATTCCAAATGGTGTTAGCAAACCTGATACTGCTTGATGAAATGGACATGAAAAAACTCCCAAGCCTCTGATGATGTGTATGATAATGCCAAAAGCTTGTATCCAATCATATAAGCCTAAATGCCAGAATGGATTTGAAATAAGTGTGTAGATGTGGCTGACTAATGCAAACAACTCATTTTTTTAAACAGTGCAGTTGGTTTGAAGTTAACTAAAAGCAGAGTGTAGAACATTATGTTACACAATAATATAATAGCCATATATTCTTCACTACTCTTAGACACATAAGATTAAATCAACAAATGATAATATATATTAAGGTTGAAAGGTTTTGGAAACTGAGCCTACAGTAGATGATGAAAGAAAGTAAGAAAGCTACTGAAAAATGATGAAAGCAGCTGAAGTGCTTCATTGAAAAATGGAGTTATGGCTAAGTTTTTCAAAACTGATGGAATCTATCTTATTCAGTTACACTTAGAGAAGATTCCTCATCACACGAAAACTAAAAATTACCTGTTTTGAAAAAAAGGCAACTGTCACAAATGCAAATTCTAATTGGGACGAAGCCTCCCCTCCATTACTGGAAAGGTCTTTATGAAAATTATCCACCTATAATTCTAGAAATGGCAGGAACTATTAGAGAATAGGCTAATTTCTACCCAAACTGAGAATGATGTTATCAGATCACCATCCTGCAACTCATAGAAGAAGAAAAATCAGTATGCTAAATATTCATTGACTTTTGAACAGCCTTTAAAAGTATATTCTGGAAGTACTATATATGGAAAGCATTGAAAATCGAATACATGCCCACAAAAATAATTTTGCCTACTGGAATAAACTTACATTAATGTTAGCAGCTACATGTGCATCCAAGATGAACTTTCAGAGAAATCCCCAATTGGAATGGGATTTAGGCAAAGCTGTGTGTTCACTCCCCTGCTACTCAGTATCATAGCTGCTGCTGTAGTGAGGAAAGGTTTTGATGGCAGGCATAGGGAATAATGAACCCCATTTGCATATATTATTTGGTGTTAAAAGTTGCCATATTTGCAGGCAGTAATGCAAAGGTCACAGACATTTTATATGATGTCATGACCATGATCCATTTTGTATGTTTTGAAAATACTCACAAAAGGAAGGTTTTAATCAATCATATTCTACTGTCTGTTTCAATGGAGTCCAAATAGAGTAGGTTAACCAGATCAGAATCAGATACTGATAGAAGAAAAGGGGCCTATTATGAGGACTATTTTAGCCTTGTGTCAGATAAGGTTGCTTGAATTTGCTTGGAATTTGACATTGGCTGTGCATCTCCTATGGAGTTGATTGAGGCATGGTCTTACTTGGTTATTTGGGTAGACTTTCAGCCTATTGATCCTAATAAATTGAACAGAATCCTCAGGTCTCTGAATTTGGCCACTTGTATTTTAATTTCGCTTTCCTTCTAGCTTAGTCAGAGCCTCCTGAGAGATGACATATGGTTGGATCTGTTGTGGATGCCAGTGTTTCAAGGGAGCAGATGGTTCTCCATGAAGCTATCGCTGGATCCAACAGATTTGATCAACATCTGTCCTATCTCTTTGTTAGGGAAGACTGTTAAAAAGGTGGTGAGTCTTCAGTTCCAGACAGCCTCGGGGAAGAAAATTATACTTTTCAGCCAACTTTCAGACCTTTTTGTGGTACTGAAATGGTATTGATACATTAAGAGACACTGTTTTGCAGTGTTCTACCTATTTCTTTCAGGGTTGCTTCCAATCATCGTTGGGGAGAGAAAATTGAGTCTTGTGCCCCTGCTTTGCTGAAGACTCTACTTTCCATTCCTTTTCAACATACACATGAAACTGATGCAGAATCCAGTATGCAAATGTCTGAAGTAGAGACCTCAGTTTCATATCAAATCAAATTGTCACAGAAGTCCAAAATAGCAAGAGAGGGAGGGATAGAAAAGTTTTTATAAAATTTATTAATAGGTTCAAATGAACCCTTGAAAAATTTTAGTCTGGGAGAAAAGCTATTGAAAAATTGTTTATTGTGGAAGTCTGTCTTAAATATTAGGAGTTTTAACTTTGGATAATTAAGAATTCTATGCTTAGATTGTCCCATCCTACCATCTAAAAATATTTTTATTTCTGTATAAAATTAGGAAGGAAGCAAAGATTATTGTTCATTCACTGGAAAAGCCACGATTCTTCATTGTAGCTCCTATATTAAGAAGAAAGTTAGCTAGAGACCTATTTCTCCATACAGTTATATTTTGAGGACAATATGCTTTTATCATACCCAGACACAGAGCTAATGAGA
Source organism: Oxyrhabdium leporinum (assembly GCA_032468155.1). NCBI lineage: Eukaryota > Metazoa > Chordata > Lepidosauria > Squamata > Cyclocoridae > Oxyrhabdium > Oxyrhabdium leporinum. The sequence goes on from JANHFL010008735.1 coordinate 119,972, forward strand.
CACTTTGTTATGTGTCACTTAGACAGAATGTCACAAGGAAAGTCAAACCTGTTGAACAGGAAAGAAGCTGCTACAGGAACTTTACCTATGGAGTCCATGGTGCTCTCTGAGCTTGGTTGTTTTTTGCAGACGTTTTATCTTTATCTTCCACTAAACAGAATATTTCGTTTCTGGTGATAAATATTCAAAAGTCCTGAGACAGTTATATACAATTGCTTGAGATTTTTGCCTGTTTGTCAGGAAACAAACAAATCCTGCTGTCTTTAAATAGGTAAATACTGATATCTGTATTAGGATTAGGTGTTATTTTACATATTATCATGGTTCTCAGCAATGTCATGCTTCAGACAGAATATTATGAAAATGTCAGGATGAATTTTACAATATTTTAACTGGTCTTTTGTTTCAAAAATATGCATTAAAAAAAAAGCCCTGGGAACATAGAATCGGATAGGATGCAAAATTTAATCATTCAGAGACAATACTTGACCAAATAGGCATGGAAATAATGATAGAATATTCTTTGTTTATGCCATTATTCATCAAGAATTGATTGAAAAACATTTTGCAACTACTGTACATCTAGATTAGTGTGAAAAAAATGATTAGATGCTTACACTAATTTGGCCTGCTACTGGAGAATTGAAGGACAGCATTCTATCCAATCCAAAAGGGTTTGGGAATCATGGATAATCAGTTACTGTTTAAAGAACAACACTATCACAGTAATATTTTGTTTTCAGGAGTTCATCAGTTTACTGGTTTTTCCTCTGTTGTCTTTTCTTTCCCTAGCAGTATAAACCTTTAGAAAAAAAGTGATGACAAATAAAGTATAAAAATACATATATCTATTTCTATATCTCTACCTCTGTTCCCATACCTATCCCTCTGTCTGTCTCTCTGTCCGTCTATCCATCTGTCTGTGTCTGTCTGTCTGTCTGTCTGTCTGTCTATCTGTCTGTCTATCTATCTATCTATCGTTTTAAAGTTTTGTACTAGGCTAGAAATCAGAAATTGGAGTTCTCATTCTGCCTTAAGCATGAAGCCTGCTGAGAACATTGGATCTGTTCTCTCAGCCCTGGGAAGAAGGTGACAACAACAAACCATTTCTAAAAAAAAATGTTGCCAAAAAACTTGCATGGACTTGTCAACCACCAGGAGTCAAGACTGATTCAAAGTCTCCTTCACTTTTAGAGGAAATGACTGTAAAATTAAACTGTTAAAATAGTTTAAATATTAAAAAGTAAGCCCAAATAATTTACTAAAGGAAAATTGTTCTAATGAGCCATGAATATGTTCCATTTATTTTGGTAATTGCTGATTATATACCTCATTACACCTCATGTGTTCTTGGAAAATCAAGGGATGCTATTATTCAGGAAGAAAGTTATAAGATACCGCTGAAGAATGTAAGTGATTGCTAAGATTCTTTAATTACAGATATTCAGAAATCTTTATTCAGGGGATATAATGCATTTCCAAAGTGTTTATTCTGTATTCTCATGGAGTAGCAGTCAGGTAATATAAAGTACAGATATGAGCATCTTTCCTATGCTTACCTACAGAATACTCGTCTGAAGATTCTATACTTACTACTTCACTACTTTTAGCAGGATTCTTTTTGTCAGATGTTCAGAATTAGATGATATAACTCAAGGATTTGCTTTGTTAAAGTACATGCAGAATTTTGGCCTGCATCAACCACACTTGGAAGATATCCCCCCCCCCAAAGTATAAAGGATAGTAAGCCTTTGTATGTAAACTACACGATGTCTACTTTCATGGATTTATAAATGGAAAAAGATCTATTCATAACTATCCTATATTCAAATCACACTGGCCTTATTAATTAAACCATAGACACTGTACATCTAATAGATAGAATTATCCATTTCTACTATCCTGTTAATAGTACAAAAGTTTAAAAGATTTCAAAAAAAAGTGTGATGTTTTGAACTGAATCCTTTAAATTATAAGTAGAAATACAATTGGAAGATACAATAAAATATTGAATTGCATTATGTGCTGAAATTGAGGCTGGTTGTGTATGAGGAAGAACTGCTATTCCTGTCACCTCTTTATCATGTAATGTTTGCAGTTCATTTGCTTTTATTGTGCAATTGCAGTATTCAGTGCTAAAAACATTTACATCTTTTTTTCTCACAATGAGTTCTAATACAACAATAAAGAAGAATTAAAGATTAATTATTCAGATATTGAAGTTTGAACTGTTAGAATCAAGACCAACATATTTTTATTATCTCAATTACTCTGTAGAAATAAATATGCAGACATATTCTCTTTTCAGTGATTGATATGCAGTAGCCAAGGAAATATTTGCATTTGACCTGTGGTCATAATTTCTGCAATCCTGAAGACAGATTATTGTATTTTCTCTTAGGAGTTCCGTAATTTTTCCATCTGCTTACCCATTAATCATAAAAAAAATCTATGATTTCAATTGTATATGTGTCTTCAAAATCTTCTATATTATTGTACAAAATCTAGTCCAAAATTTTCTGATTCTTTTAAACATCCACTAAATATGGTAAAATTGTTGGTTACATTTGAAGATTTTTTATACATTGTAACCAATTTTTCCATGGACATTACCAATGATACAACATCATTTTATAAAAATTCTCTTTATGACTGTAACATACAGATAGTCCTTGACCTACAAACATAAAAGACCCAACCTATTACTCAGCTGTGGTGACTTTAGAGGAGTCCTAGCTGGATCCTGAAAGAAGTCAAACAGCAAGAAGGTTTCTAAGCACCAGGTTGCTCCAGGCAGCTGAACTTTTTGAGCCAAATTTTTCTTCAGCTCCTCAACACACGCTGCAAAAAGATTTTCTTTGCTTGCTTCCTTCCTTTACTCCAGGGGTCCCCAATCCTCAGGCTGCGGCCCACTACCAGGCTGCAGCCTGTTAGAAACTGGGCCACGTGAGTGATTGTCAAGCACGTGCACGAAGCTCCACTGGCGCAAGCAGAGGGCGCTTGAGCGGGGTGTGTGTGCTTGTGCTCTGCTCAAGCACCCTCCGCTTGCACAAGTGGAGCATCACGAGTGGAGCCAGCGCCTGCCACTCAAGCACGAAGTTCCATTCATGTGAGTGGAGGACACACATGCCCACTGTTCGTACCAACGGAGCTATACATGCATGCGTGCACTTGCCACTTGCACCACCACCCCTTGTGCTGGGCTGGGCATGGCTGTCAAGGTGGAAAGGTTGGGGACTACTGCTGTTACTCATCAAGGCATGCAGTAAATTATGCAAATGAGGTTTTTAAAAGGGATTGGGGTTGGAGGACAGAGGTGGAGAGTTTAGTTTCAGCTTCTAATGGATAATTAACAAGTCTATCTCCTCCCCAGCCTTTTTTCTTTTTTCTTTATTGAAGAAATGTGGGTTTCTGGGGAAGGGAGGGGTTTAAGCAAGGAAAAGATTTTGAGAGGTTCCACCTGAAGTTGCCGCCTTTGCATGTAGGTAGTTGGCTTCTCCAAAACCTAGCAAGAGCTAGGAGTTGTTTGTAGTTTACCAATGACCAGCTGATGCAGTCAGAAAGGTATTATTGGAGCACTGAAAATGGCAGCTACTTCCAGGAGGCTTGGGCCCCAGGCTGAGGGGTCCCAGCAGTTGGGGATGGGGAAGAAATGTGAAAGGGCTGTTGCAGCATCCTTGTGGTTGGTTGTAAGGGCAAATGCAGCAGGCATGCTGCAACTGGGTTAACTTTAAAATGGGATTGTATGTAGCTTTTTTGGGGTGGGTGGGAATCTGTTGTAATTTCAAATGCTTGTTAAATGACCTTGTATTTTGAGGACCACTGATAATATAATTTCAGTCCATTGATATACATATTCTTCTACTGCTAGCTTATCTCTTGTTTTTATTCTACATTCTCTTTGATAAAATTCTAATATATCAGAATAAGTCAACCATTTGTGTTTAGTAATCATTTTTCTTCTATAAAATGCTTCCTGTGCTGAGCACTATAAAGGTAATTTCAGGCAGTCTATCTGTTCCATATTCTCAATATGGTACATCTAATGAAATGATTTTTAAAATCTATAACCTTAGTTTTACCGTACCATAGATATCCGTGTAACCCAAATCTCAAATCAGATCTTTCTGACTCCAAAAGCCTCCTGTTTCTTAGCGACATCCATTCTTTCATCCAGACCAAACAGCAGGTTGCAAAATATAATTTCAGTTCAGGTAAGACAAATCCTCTTTCTTCTGCATCTTGTAACACCTTATATTTAATTCATGGTTTTCCCCTGCTATACAAATTTAGATACGTCTTTCTGCCATTGTTTAAATAATACATCAGATGTCAAAAATAGTATTGTTTGAAATAAAAATAACATTCTAGGAAAAACATCTTAATCACAGGTATTCTCTTCAATTATAATTTGCTCTTTCCCTTTATATCTGTTCTGCAAAGAACTCAGCTTTCCTCTATGAGATTTTGCTCTTCATAGACATGGAGAAGCACCACCCATTCTTTCGTAACTAGCCAACTTCTGTTCACTTCCAGGAATCTTTTGATAGTGATCCGGAGCTCTCTCCTCACCTCCATTCTTTGGTCTTCTTTTCAACAACGTGTTATAGCAATTTCATTTCACTAGAAGGATTTTAAAACATAAAGGGTTAATTAAGGTCGGTATAAATTTCCTTTGGGCTTGTCCAGGAAAGCGGCACCCCCTCCCCCTTGATTCATCAGAATGGGATAACAAATCAACTAAACTTTTGTTCTTTCCAGGTTGAAAGGAGGACTTTGAGGTCAATTGTTTAAGTATATATTTGATTGATTTACATAATTACAATCTTGTAAATTGTGACTCCAGAGTCTAGACAATTTACACAGAATTTAGAACAGTGCAATTCACAAAGTAGTGGAGTTACATGGACATGCCATGGTGAGTGCATGTACCACTGCATCTGGCCAATTGTGACTTCTGGTTGGCTTCAAGAACAGCCTTGCATTGATTAGTATTAGTCCAAATAGGAAGTGGCCAGATCTAAATGCTCTGTTTCCTCCAGGGTCTTATGTTTTGTGGCTTTTATTGCCACAAGTAATCTTTAATGAAGGTTCTTATACTTGATTGGTTTTGCTCCAATTATGTTATAGATATGTCTTCTGCTACTTTGTCTCTTGGAATCCTTCTGGGATTTGTAAGGGAGAATATATAGAGCTGTGATTCTAAGGCCATCGCTGCCATCTTGTTCTGAGCAATGAACCATACATTAGAGCCTCAGGACCCACTCAAATTCCCTCTGAAATCCAGCAGGGTCCATAAGGCACCTGATCAGACCAGTTGAACAGGTTCTTTCTCCCTGTGGCAGGAAGTAGCTACGAAGAATTCCAAGGCCACTTGGGAGTAATTTTACCATGACAAACAATATCCTCTGCTCTAAGACAAATACCAGATCTGACGTCTGAACTCAACTGTGACTTCAGCTCTCAGTAATCTGGTCAGTTATCATGATGACTATTATCTCCAAAGTCACCTTTAACCCTGCATCCAGTAAAGGCAGATTCATTGAGTACCCTCATACTCAACCATTCATGCTGAATATTCATAAAGTGCAAATTTTTACAAGATAGAAAATGAAAAAAAAATGTTGACAGTACATTAAATTATCACCATCAAACCTCACCTCCCCCCCACCCCAAATGCTTCCAGTTAAGATGTGGTGGAGAAACAATAGTTTATGGAGTCTTGATTGGCTTGTAGAGAAAATCACAAATTTGATCTTGTTATTGTGTAAACCATGAAGTTGACGTTTCCTGAAGGAGGAGTGTAGAAACTGCTTAAAACTGCTATTTGGCTTTGATTAAGAAAATATGTTTCTTCTTTTGTTACTGTTTTTATTCTCTTGGAAAGGTATATTGCTGTATTATTACAAGCAATGAAGAATTTAGTCTGGTTTCTAGATGGCTAATGTGGGTAGGGCCTACTGTCAGAATGTGTTGGTGATTAATGTAAATAGGTTATGAGTTTATTACTTTACATGCAGTCTACCTTTAATAAACTATTGTATACATTTGCTCTAAACCTGTTTTTCTACAATCACAGAAGCCTTAGGAAATTCTTGAAAGAGTTGGGCTGCTGCCAACTCCTGTTTTGAATTGAAAACAACCATCTGCTGATTTAAAGCATAGTTCACCGGGCTACCATGGAAACCGTGTGAAATAGAAGCTAGAAATTTAAGTTTAGAAAAACAAAAGCCTTATGGAAAGACAGCAACTTTTAAAAATCCGGAAATGCTGGTAAAATTATAATAGATTTTCAGGTGGATATGTCTATGGAGATTCTCAGTCATCCAGGTCATGGTTGTCACAAAGATATTTTGTCAAAAGGCAACTGGACTTTCTTTGCTTTTCCTTGAAGATGTTTCACTTCTCACCCAAGAAGCTTCTTTAGTTTGATGGATATATTTTCCTGTTAAAAAAGAATAATGGTATACTTTTTCTTATGGATAACTTCTTATGGAACTTATGGAACACTTGCATTGGGCAGAGGGTAGGATTAGAAGACCTCCAAGGTTCCTTCCTTCCTTCCTTCCTTCCTTCCTTCCTTCCTTCCTTCCTTCCTTCCTTCCTTCCTTCCTTCCTTCC
>JANHFL010008735.1:131184-155915 GCA_032468155.1 Oxyrhabdium leporinum
CTGTAAACCGCCCCGAGTCTTCGGAATGGGGCGGTATATAAATGTAAAAATAAAATAAAAATAAATAAAATAAATAAATGCAGAAGTACAAAAAACAGGAATAAAATGAAATACAGTAACATACAATAAATATCCAAAACAGGGCTGACACAAAACTCAGAATTAAAAAAAAAATAGAATAACTGAGACCAACCAAACACAGTGTTTTGGCTAAAGGGCCTGGAGAAGAACCAGGTTACATGGTTACATAAGGTGATCAAAGTCAGGTTCACTTTAATCTTAGAGGGAATGTTCTTCTATAGGGCAGGATCCTTTTTCTATTCCATCTACCAGATGATATTTGTTAGGGTCCTAAAGGTTGGCTGCCCTTTCAGATCTCATGGAAAGAGCCAGCACAGGCAGGGCTAACTCAGAGCAAATCCATTTTTTTTTCTTGACAGATGGACTAGAGTAGGCTTCACAGCATCCTTGTATATATTTTGGTTCTTTCTTCCTTAGGAGAAATAGGATTAGGCTATGGGGTCTTTGATGCTCTCTGAGCTTGGTTATTTTCTTGTAAACATTTAATTACCTTGCCTTCAGAACAGCTTGCCTTCAGAAGTTGTGGGAGCTTCATCATTGAAAGCTTTTCAGAAGAGACTGGGCTGCCATCTGTCAGAAATGGTGTAGGGTCTCCTGCTTGAATGGGGGGTTGGACTAGATGACCTACAAGACCCCTTCTAACTCTGTTAATCTGTTAATCTATTAAACCTAGTTTAATGTCTGTAAGAACATAACCAAGCTCAGAGAGCACCAAGGACTTCACAGTTTAACTCTGAGCTATAAATATCCTCTTCTATAGGTTTATCTAAACAAGGTTGCTGGCCAGCTCTTTGTGGACATAAGAATAGAAAAATTCCTTAATATCACAACTTATTTCATAATGTAGACTTTTGCCCATGCTCATTCTTCATATTTCACCAATGCCAATCTAGATATCTGTTCTGTCATTTTATCTCTTGAAATTGCCCAGAAAAAGGGAGATATATGTAGAAAGAAAAGTTTTAGGTATGACCTGAATTGAGACTATGACTATTCTTTCATTCCATGTGATAATGAGGACTTTAGTAGAAGTGCACATCAGAAATAATCTCAACAATCCATGGTCTGTCTTTCTGCAGTGAGAAGTTGTTGTAGAGAACTTAATTATTTTCTTTAAGAAAGTATGGTCACCTTTATCCAAGATTCCTGTGAATTCTTCAGTCTAAGAGATTGATGGTAGATTATTCTAAAGCCATAATGTTTTTAGAATTTATCTTACAAAACTTTTAAACATGTTAATCTTTGCATTTAAGTTCCTCTTTATGATTTGAGTGACTTAAGGTTGCAGATAACAGAATGATAGAGTTGGAAGTGACCTTGGAGGCCTTCTAGTCCAACCCCCTGCTCAAGCAGGGACCCTATACTGTTTCAGACAAGTGGCTGTTTAGTCTCTTCTTAAAAGCCTCCAGGATGGAGTGTTAATTCCACTGGTTGATTGTTCTTAGTGTCAGGAAATTTCTTCTTAATTCTGGGTTGCTTCTCTCCTTGATTAGTTTCCATCCATTGCTTCTTGTCCTGCCTTCTGGTGCTTTGGAGAATAAGTTGACCCCTTTGTTGCAGCCCCTCAAATATTGGGACACTGCAATCATGTCATCCCTAGTTCTTCTTTTCACTAGATTAGGTAGTCACAATTCCTGCAACCATTCTTAGTTTTAGCCTCCAACCCCCTAATCATCTTTGTTGCTCTTCTCTGCACTCTTTCTAGAAACATCTTTTTTATATTGTGGCGGAAACTGGATGCAGTATTTCAAGTGTGCTTTTACCAAGGCATTATAAAGCGGTAGTATCACTTCTTGTGATCTTGATTCTATTCCTCTGTTAATGCAGCCTAGTGCCAAATATCAACTTCATTAATTCCTGGTAGAACATCAACCAATATAACATTTGTACAGATTAGACAGGAATCCAGGACATGAGGTAAACAGACTCCTTTATGTTTTATACTCCAGTCAGGATCAAGGTTGATGATAAGATAACAGGTTTATATCCAGTTGAGTAGATAGAGCAGTCTTTGTTTTAGCTGTACAAATCTTTTTACTAAATTTTATGTAGTATCCATAATTATCTAGATAATTATAATCACATAAGCACGCTTTGCATCACTGCCATTATCTGTAGTTCTCCAAAAGCTTCTTTTGATGGTGTTGTTTATATAGGTAGTCCTCTACTTCTGACCATATCTGAGCCTTCCATTAAGGTTGTAAGTCACGATGGTCATTAAGTTGGTTATCACATGACCACACCAAACTTTACAACTTTTTTGGCAACAGTCTTTAAGAGAATGCCATGGTTGTAAAGCAACCACCAGAATGGTTAAGTGAGTGCTGCCATTGTAAAATAAACCTATTTTTCGCTGTGAGGTTTGTTTGTTTTTGCTGGAAATCAGAAGTAAGCACTGGCTTCCAGAAAGAATGTAAATCAAGTTTACAGGATTGCGGGCTGCTGCAAATGGCTGTAAATACAGACCAAGTTTCTGAGTGCTGTAAATATGTGGTTATCTGACTGCAGAGATTGGCGGGAGGACAGCTGTTGGAACTTTGAATCCATGTCACAAAACCCTTTTCGAGGTCCACTATAATTTCAAACGGTTGTTAAGTGACCAGTCATAAACCAAGGACTACCTGTAATGTGGAAGAATACCAATTTCTATCTATTCTCTACCACTGCAGCTCTACCTTATAGGTCTCCATTTTAGTTCTTTCAGTTTTAGACCCAGAAGGATTCTACAAGTTGAAAGTAATGAAGGCACTTTTTCTGCCAAAATGTCCTTTTATGAATAGTTGTTGTCTTAATTTCCAGATATCCAAGGATGTGCTCTTGGGCCAGTCACTCACTCTCTCTCAGCCCAACTCACCTCACAGGATTGTTGTAGGGCACATAGGAGGAAGAAGGTGTGTTGAATATGTTTGCTGCCTTGAGTTATTTCTCAAAGTGGAATATCAATAAATACATATACATATAAATAAATGTTCTTAAGGAGATAGGCAATAATTCATTTAAAGCTTTAAAGTTTAGGAGCAACATCTTGAGTTGAAAAACTGCTGATAGCCGTTCTAGGTTTTTTCTGGGTGTATAACATATACCAGCCTAATTGCTGATTTTACATGAAATAAAAATGCTCCTCCAAATGCTCTACAAGGACAGTATGCAGAGTAACATATACAGTGTATGTATTCAGGCGGTGAAAATTCAAGCAGTGAAAAGATATTTAAGCGATGAAAAGAAGAATTAGGGGAGATATGATAGCAGTGTTCTATTTGAGGGGCTGCCGCAAAGAAGACAACCTATTTTCCAAAGCACCAGAAGGCAAGAAAAAGAAGCAATAAATGGAAACTAATCAAGGATAGAAGCTACCTAGAATTAAGAAGAAATTTCCTGACAGTAAAAACAATCAACCAGTGGAATCAGCACTCCACCACTGGAGGCTTTTAGGAAGAGACTGGTCAGCCACTTGTCTGAAACAATATAGGGTCTCCTGCTTGAGCAGGGGGTTGGACTAGAAACCTCCAAGGTAAGTTCCAACTCTGCTATTGTTTCTTTTGCCCGTCAAATTATCTCCAGAACAGCTAGTGAAAACTTACCCTTGCCACCTAAAGATATAGGGTCACCATAGAATCAGACAATAGTTTCAAATTGCAAAACTTATTTTCTTGATGAGCTCAAGGCAGCATACATAGCACTCTCCCCTTCAGTATTGTCTACAATCCTGTGATGAAGGTTAGCCTTAAAGAAAGTTTGACTCGTCCAAAGTAAACTTTTCTTGGTTGAGGCTGGACATAAATCTGGATCTCCCTAATCATAGACCAGCATGTTAATCATGCCCGATATAGTGCTTTTATACCACAGAGCTCATCATTCTGAAGGATATACTGAATCACATTTTCTTTGTATGAAACAGTTTATGATTTGTATATGATTTATTTGGTTTCATTTTCACATTTTTATCCAAATAGTTATTGAAGTCTGATAATGTAAAGTGCTCATGAATTCTTAATACCAAGGCAGAGCTTTTAATCCTTTCCCCCATCTCTTGTTTCCTCTATTTCTTAACAAATGAAGATATTTAGAAGTCTGGGAAGCTTGTATATTTTGGTTATTTTTAAGTTAGCTAAATCACATATGCTTTAATATAAATTTTAAAGTTTTTAAATGACCAGTATACCTTTCTTTGAAAATTATATTTTCTTTGGTAAACAGCTAAGTGGCTCATTGATCATGAGAATAAGATGGTTTTGAAAGTTAAAATTTAGAGGATACAGGTAGTCCTTGAGTGTTGGATGACCATTCAAAGTTATGATGGTGCTGAAAAGATCCTAACATTTACAACCAATCATGTGACTATTTGCAACCTTCTCAGCTGACTTCCGCCAAACAAACTGAGTGGGAGAACCTGGATTTGTTTAAAGATCATGTAATTAATTTAATAATCTTGGCAAAAAAGATCATAAAATTGGGGGCAGTAAGAGCCACCTTGAGCCAGTCACACATTCTCAGCTCTACAAAGGTATCAATGGCAAACCATTTCTGGAAAAAAATTGCCAAGAAAAACTCCAGGGACTTGTTCAGGCAGTCTCTGAAAATTAGACAGTTGAACTGGGGGGGAAGGGGGGGGGGAAATCCTTGATGTTAAAATATTGATAATTGCAGTGGCACATAGGTTAAAATAAATTACTTGACACAATCTGGTTTTATGAAAATGTATCAAGTGTGTGATAATATTAAATTACTGCTAAATATTATTAACATTGTATACTAATGAAAATGAAAGAGTATTTTTAGCTTTGATACAGAAAAAAACTTTATATATCCAAATATAATGTTTGTAGTAAGTTATGTTTTAATGTGGTATTGAAACTTTCATTGTGTTTAGTAAGACAACCATGAAATACCATAGTTAAGATTTATAGAATGTGTGTGAAAGTGAATATGAATTGTTCCATAAACAAATATTTTAGATCGCTTTAATGATATTAAAAAAATCTTTACCTAGATTTGTAGAAATAGTACAACAATGTGGAGTATGTTCTGGATATTCAATAATTTGGAAATCTACTATTACATCAATTGGTAACAGTACCCGTGGAAATTGGTAGAAAATTAAGCTTTGCTTATTACCCAGTTACTGCAATACTGCTATCATATCACTTCTGGTCCTTTTTTTTTTTAGGCTGGCCATCCCCAATTCCTGCAACTGTTTTTCATATGTCTTTGTCTCCAAAACTTTAATCATCTTAGTTGCTCTTCTTTGCATTTTTCCCAAAGTCTCAACATCTTTTTGGTAATGTGACCAAAACTGGCTGCAGTATTCCAGGTGTGGCCTTACTAAGGTTTTATAAAGTGGTACTAATACTTTTGAGTCTCTGCCTCTGTTTATACAATCAAGTTTTGTATCAGCTTTTTTGGCTGCTGCCGCACACTGTTGGCTCATGTTTAAGTGATCGTCCACTAGGACTCCAAGATCCTCTCCAAGAACCCCAACATACTGTTTTTGAGCCAGGTTTCGCTTACTCTGTACTTGTATCTTTGGTTTTTTTCTCTCCAGGTGTAAAGCCTTGCTGTTCTTTTTTTTTTCCTTGATAGATAGACAGAAAGACAGACAGACAGACTGATTATAGAGATTAAAATGTCTAAGACTCTGGCAAGTGTTTGGGGTACTTAGAATAGGAATTCTGAGTTTTATATTTATTTAGAACTAGACAATATTGTGAAAAACTTTTTAAATAACGGATTTTTTTTCTAGATAGATGGTCATACTTTCTGAAAAAGTATTGTAGTCACTCATGTTTTTATTTTCCATGAATGGCTAAGGATATCCTGAGTATGTCTGGAGTAATGTCTACTCATTTACTAATGAATAAATCGTTAACTAATTTATTGTCATCCTGATTTTCCATGCATTTTGTACTTAAAGGGTTTTAAAAATGGGTAGGCAAGCAACCTAGTAGGCATGATCCAGATGCGTCCTTTGTTATTCATTTATTGTATCAAAGCTTATCCTAAGAGGGAGGGATGAAGAATGTAAGGCACATGTGCCATTCAAACTTTGGTTTCTTATATAAAACTTGGTGACCAAGTTCATATCTATAGTAAACCATAAGCTATAATTTCCTTCCTTCCTATCTCCCACCTAATGTGATTTGTTTCTTTTGTATGTAAACCCTACCCTCTGCTTCAGAAATATATAATCAAATTGCGTAGTATTTTAATGTAATTTGTCTCATACATATTTAAATTCTCATTTTGAGCTGGAAAGAAAGAACTGCATGACTGAGCTTTGTTTTCCTTACTTGGCTTAACATCGCAAAATCTGCTATGTAGAGATAATGTATTTGGACTTCAGTATTCTGTTTATGTCATTAGTTATATGTACTTTGTGACTACATAGTGTTCTTTCAGACTGCTGACTTAGGCAGCCAGATTCTCCGCATCTTTTTAGAACATATCTTCTTAAAAGTGATAATCATTCTACACAATTTCCCTAAATACATATTATTGAATAAACAGTTTCTTTCCATTATAGGAAATAATTTTTAGTATTGACTTGTTTTAGCAATAAGTAAATGGTTGTGTTTTTTTTAATATACTTTTTATTTCAATTAACTCATTTAATTGGTTTATATGTCTAGACATCTCACAGCAGGTGAGTGAACCATGAATATTTGGGCCACCCAGATTGGGAGTTGTTCCATCTTAGATGGGGTAGCACTTCCCCTTCAAGAATTGTGTTCAATCTGGGAGTCTTCCTGTAGTCATAGTTCCTGCTCAATGAGCAGTCTGTAAAACATTTGTTGTACCAGGTGTGCCTTTTCCTAGTTCAGAAGGCTCTTCAGATCTCTTGTGGCTTGACTACTGCATCATTACTTGCTATTTATATGTACACTGTGAGCTGATGCACCAGAGACAAATTCTTTGTGTGTCCAATTGGTCAATAAAGAAATTCTATTCTATTCTATTCTATTCTATTCTATTCTATTCTATTCTATTCTATTTTTTTCTATTCTGTTCTATGTTCTATGGTCTATATATTCTATATGTTCCATTCCATTCCATTCTTGCTTGGTGTGTGTGTGAAGAAATACAATAAATTGTATTTGCTCAGAATCCATTGTTTCATTTTTTTCATTGTTGCTTAATATGGACTTTTCTATCAACATAGAATTATCTAAATATCAGAAAACCATATATAACAATTCCATTTCTTAAGTAAACCATTTTTAGAATTCTATGTATTGCAGATTTTCTTTTCAAAATGTATATTCATTTATATGGTCACCCATCTCACCAATGCAACTCTGGGCACCAAACAATAATTAAAATACAAGATAAATACAAAATGTATTTTTTTAAAAGTGAAATATACTTCACGTAGGCCATGGGTGTCACATCATCACGTGACGTATTGCAACTTTTCCCTTCGCTAAACCAAGGGGTGGGTATGGCCAGCGCGTGACGCATCCGGGGTGTGGGCTGCAAGTTTGACACCTGATGTAAACTATAATAATTTATTTCATTAAGGTCATTTTTAAAGTGTGTATAATGGCCTTTCAGAAAAGCACATGTATGTAACTTTCAGTTTTACAGCCGTTCTTTCTTATTCTTCAGCCAAAATTCATAGGACAAAGAAATTAGAATTGAAGAAACAAATAATTTGTATTTTCCTAAATTACAAGATACATTGACTCTTTCATTTTACAACAAAACTAGCTTCACTCACTTTTGGAAAAAAATGCCCATAACCAAAAACAGTATTTCTAACTACACTCTAGAAGTTTTAATTCAATAAATACAGCTCCATGGTGTCATATGTGCAAGTGTCAGAAACAACATAGTTCAAGTTTAAAGTTGAACTATCTTTTTTCTTTCTCCTTTTCCCTACACCTTTTCGTTGTCATTGCTTATGCTCATTCTGTGAAGGTTCATATGAGGGTCAGTTTTTAAGGTAAGACAATCCTTCAGAATAGTTGTTTTAGCTGGCACATGCACTAATTTGGCTATTCACTGAGGCTGAAAATACAATACAACCCTCTGTGATTAATCTAGTGTTTCATCACATGCTTGACTTTCTATTCAATATTATTTCAAGTCTGAAAAATTTTAAGAACGGTGAATGAATTTATTTCTAGACAAAATACAGATTTCTCAAAAATAGGATATCATGAATTTGTCTCTTCTTCTGAACATCAATTTTATAGAAAAATAATTTATATAAAATAAGTGAAAGCCAGTTTCCCTGAGAAAACTGACACTTTGGTTTGTCCAATCAGAAATTATAGTAACTTCCTAGTCACTCTTGATAAAAGTATAGTGGTATATTCAGTCTGGTTTATTTATCTGTTGTGTGCTTTTATGGGAATTTGGAAAGCGTTCCATTAGGAAATAAAAGCTCAGTTCCATCTTTTGAAGCTTCTTAGCTTGGGGTCACTTTATAAGTTGATTTGAGGGGCTGAGCATCAAGACTGATCCCATAGGGTGAAAGACTGGAGGTTTCAATCTCCTAGAATGTTTGTCAATCTTAGCTATTATCTTAGCTAAGATGTGTGGGCTTCAACTTCCAGAATTCCCAAACCCTGCCATGCTTAACTGCAAATCTTAAAGTAGCCAAAGTTGAGAAATACCATCCTAGAAGCTTTCTGGGTCTGTAGAACACTCTTAACATACAGTTTGGTAATTCCTGCTGCCATCATTTACCTTCTAGGAAATGTCATTACCTGACATTTTTTCCGTTAACCCTACCACACGAATCTCCACAATCCATGGTCTTACAGTATTGGAAAATAAGAGAGATCAAAAGTGCTATAAAATGAAATAAATTCTACGGTTGCACTTGTTAGGATTGTTCAGTGAAGTGTACACTAGGCAATTCTCTCCTTTGGATTGATCTCACAAGCCATAAAGGACATTTTTTTTTAGAGCAATCTTTTGTTACCTTAAATAGTCACATGTAAAACCTTCAATAGTGGAACTATACTTAAGTTTCTACAAGAATCATGAAAGTATCTTAAAGGACTCTCCCATAGAAACATAAGAAAAAGTAGAAAATCAAACATAAAACATATTGCAAAATAGACAAATCGGAGTTCACACTCTATGTTAGTTAGCTTCTATTTCTCTAGAGCAGTGTTTCTCAACTATCAAAGTCCACCCATCTCAAAGCTGCCAAGGTTGAGAAATGCTGCTCAAGAGAATAAAAGAGTCTTGGAAGAGCCAGTTCAATATACAGCCTGGGAAATGCGTCTCCAGGCAAATTCCAGCTTAAATCTAAGGGTGGAGCAGAATCTTGGCTTTTTGTTTGCCTTCCTGCTTAAGACACCTTCTTGCTCTTTTTTTCCTGGAGCTTTTCGACAAGAACAAAAGTTCTTATTCTTGAATAGGACAAGAATGGGGTGAATCTCTTCCTGCCTACCTGAGCAGGAGAAGATACATTTAGGAAACTCGTCTGTTAGAGATGTTTATGTGCAAATGCTGCTGCCACTGTATCCCAAACTCAAGTTGGACTCAGAAGAGATCAGTCATCTGGTATAAGTGAACAAAACAGGTTCAGACTCATCTATAAAAATTCCAAATCATGTTTTTTGGGAAAAGAGCAAGGAGAAAACATGGATTACAAAGGTAAATAAGATTGAGCAGATTCACAGCCTTAACTATCTCAGAATAATTTTTGACACCAAAGAATAATAGAAAGTGTATCATAATGACTACTCCCAGGTAATTTTAGAATTGTCTATCATTAGACACTTCATTTTTACCAAGGATGCAATTAGTTGCTTTTGCTCTTTGAATCCTGATCTTCCCTGGACTACATGTGAGAATCTGTGCCATGAGGAAGACAATGGAAGTGGTGCACATGAATTTTTTAAGAGCTATTCTTGCTGCTTGAAGACAGCCAATGCCACTCTCAGGGACTTCAAGCAGGAATGCCTAAACAGTGGTTATAGCCTAGAGAAGGGTTGTCAAACTCACTTCGTCACAGCAGCTTCATGTGACATATTGGGACTTTTTTTGCCCTTCGCTAAACCGAGCATGGATGTGGCCAGCATGTGACGCATCCGGCCGCGGGCCAGGAGTTTGACAGCCCTGGCCTAGATGATAATAATCGGTTACTGACTAAATACCTATCTCTTCCCCACTGGATCCTTGTATTAATGGTGGACCATTCTCCTAGCAAGGGGTATGCTGTTGAGTCCATCCTCCCAGATGTATTCATTCTAACCCATTGTTATGCAAAGGTCATCCTTTCTGAAAGTTGGTAATAATGAAGTAACAGCTGGAAGTCAGTAAGACGCCACATAACAGCAGAACCTGAATTTCAAGTAGGCCTTGGATGCTGGCCAAATATCTAACAACTTTCACCTTCCCCAGGTTGAGTAATGGCTTCTTTCAGATGTGTCTTCATATGTTACCATCAGCACTTCTATTACACAAATATTCTAAAACCTTCTACCTGACTAAAGTTTCCCTTTCTGGCTCAAAGCAGATTGAAACTATTGACTATATCATAATATTGACTATATCATAATATCTACAAAGAAATGAGGAATTTCACCTGTTAAGGTGAATAGACCTTTACTATATGAAGGTCTTACTCTGATTCCAACTCTGGTATTACTAGCACAGTGCTAAGGTCTGTGTTGTTACTGTTTCAATTGTCATTATTTTTATATGGCTTTATGTTTATATATGAATTATTGATTGTAATAATAAAGGTAAAAATGTATATGCTATATTCCCTCCCTCCCCCTCTCCCCCCCTCTTAATTAACAATCATATGAATGCCAAGAAATAATAGAAAAATCTGGCAGACCACAGGGTATTGCTACTTTTTATTTAGGGACAGCACCATGATAAGGAAATTCTAAATAGCAAACATTCATGATTGAAGTCTTAGAAAATTCTAAAGACAAAATGTTAAATTTTAAATATACAATACAAAATAAAAAATAATCCTATGCAGTAATTCTAGTTTTATATTTACCTTGTCAAAGATAACCGATATCCACTGTCAGTCCTGGACTTCCCAAGAGATGCCTGGAGATACAGTCTGTTCTGAGACTGGTGTGGAATGAATCCCATTTTCTCTTCTTAGTGTCTCTGGTTTTTTAAAAGACAACCTGTTTTTCTCTCCAAGGGAAATGTGTGGGGTGGCTCAGTAGAAACTCTAAGCCATATGTTACTATGCTGCTCCCTATACAGTGCATATAAAAAGTGTACACATCTGTTAAAATGCCAGGCTTTTGAGATGTGAAAAAGACAAAGAGAAATCACTTCAGATTTTTTTCCACCATTAATGTAACGGGTAAGCTGTACAATTCAGTTGAGAAACAAAGTAAAATCTTTTAGGGGAGAAAGTAACAATAAAAACATTGATAAAATGTTTTGCATGCCAAAACACTGTCCCTGACAAAGGGACATTTTTTCAATTGTGCCATCAATCTGCACCAAGAGCTTCTGCGTTGGAGGCAAATTCCTTGTGTGTCTAATCACATTTATTAATACTTATAAAGTATTGTATTCTGGCTATGAGAATGGTGAGGGAACTGGAAACCAAGTCCCATGGAAATTATTAAAGGGATCAGGTATACCTAGCCTGGAGAACAGAAGACTGAGGAGAGAGATGAGCAAACTTCAGATGTCTTACTAAGGGTTGTTGTATGGAGAAGGAAGTGAGTTTGTCCTTCGTTGCTTTTAGAGACAACCAAATGTCTGACGTATTTCGGCAGATCCAGCATTAAAAAAGAGACTAGGTGGTTTCTGAGGTATACGAAACTCTTAAGATTCATAATTCTGTTAAATGATTTAACTGATAGCAGTATAACAGCTGCCCTTTGTCTAAAATTGTCAGCAGAATTTGATCTGAACCACTTAGATAGAAGGACTAGATAGAAAATTAAAAGATCTCTTATGTTTTTCTGATGCTGTATGCTACTTCAGTTTGCATTTTTGTGAATTGCATAAAAATAAGTCGCACCTACATATTTTTAGTTGTTAAAATATAATTATTCCTTTTTCTAATCTGTAGAAACTAAAATGGTTGTTTTGCATTTTTCATTCTTAGGTGCGGTGGATGATGTATTGGATTGTGTTCGCTCTTTATACTTTTACTGAAACATTAACTGACCTCTTGATCTCTTGGTAAGATCTGTATATTTGCAAAGCATGATTATTTATATTTTTCATGTATCACTGTGTTCATTGCTGGTTGTTGACACTGTTTAGCTTTTTTACTCTTTAGCTAGATACTAGGGAAGGTGGGATTACAAGAATACTATTTATATGTATATAAAGCAATATGTGAAATATGTGAAAAATTACCTTAAAATACTTCCCCTGAAACTTAGGTTAATTAGAAGGAATGTGCCTATTTCTTTGTATCACTTAACTGCATTATGAATTCTAATTTATATTTTACAGGTTTCCACTATATTATGAACTAAAGATTGCTTTTGTTATTTGGTTGCTGTCTCCATATACAAGAGGGGCAAGTTTAATATATAGGAAGTTTCTTCATCCTCTTCTTTCTTCAAAAGAAAGGGTAAGCCTCCCTCTTACTGTGGAGCAAATATTTATTTTGATATTTTAGAAAATAAGTTTGCATTAAGTGGTAGTGGGGATGAAGAATGACATTACTATTTTGTGCTTCGTGCCAATATCAGATTAAATTAATATCTGTACTATTCATATTTTTCTTCCTAGGAGATTGATGAGTACATTGTACAAGCCAAAGAACGTGGTTATGAAACAATGGTGAATTTTGGTAAACAAGGCTTAAACTTAGCTGCTACTGCTGCAGTGACTGCAGCTGTAAAGGTAAACAGTACTGCATGTTATGCATTTACTACTTAGCATAAAATAGGTGAGTGGGGATGTGTGTTCAAAAAGATATAAGGTGAAAAGCTGGATAACCTTTTTCTAACAGCATATTCTAAAAAGTATGTTCTCTCAAACAAGAGTTGACTTTTTAAACAGTGAAGATGACTCTTTTTTCTCTCTTGTTGCTTTTCTTGGTGGTAAATCACATTCCACAGGATTTCTGACTTCTTTCTGCTGTTCTTCAATCAAGTTGAGGTAAATGTTCATGGAAGATTAAAGCATGAAACAGTGATCAGTATGGTTGACTGGGATATTAATATGATTCCCTAATGAATTCAAATTTGTAAGAAAAAAAATAAATTGATGAACTTGAATTTAATTGCTGATGCTTATGGCTATCTGATACTAGTAGACAGCCAAATTGGGCTTTTCACATGGATTCAGACATGTTCCTAATTATCTGAAATTTGCCTAAAAAATGGGCGTCTCCATTTTTACATTCAGAATACTTAGAGTATGAGATCACAGTGACAAAATAATATAGAAAGGGAAGCTGCATGCGCATATGCTCTTACAATAATTTTGAATGGAAAATACAATTTGTTCTACAACTAGAATTTGTACCTGATAGCAAAGTATATGCATCATATATTAGGGCTATCCTTTATCATTTTTTGAATAATTTTATCAAAGATTATAAATTGAAATAAAAACTAATATACTAATAAAATATAAAATAACAAAATGTGTAAAAAAGAAAAAAAGAACTTCATCTTAAGTATAAACAATTTTAGTAATTTATCACTCTCTCTTAAAATATAATATATTGTCTCTTTACCCCATGCCTCATCTCTTAGCTAAAAACAAAATCCAAAATCTTTCTCATTCATTTCTTATCAGTAAAAGTCCAGAGATAATTATCTATTTTAATCTAGGACTACTCTTCATCATTGATGCACATAGAACAAAACTGGGGAGTGGGCTAACTGATCTAGGTGTCAGTAGAAGTTGCCTAGCAGTTTCTATAAAGTAGCAGTGATCACTTTAGTCAGTGTAAAATGCAATATTTGTAAAAATGTAAGTAGTTTGTGATTATTGAGAACACCAGTGGGATATTCTGTGGCCACTCAAGTCCCCAAGATATAAACTATAGCTGCTTATTCCTAGGAAGTCTCTTCTGATAAATACTCTGCAGAATTTGTCCATTAAGGTGAGGAAAGCAGTGGGAAATATGGACCTAGGTATGTAAGTTGCATAAGTAAACCTCCAGGTTTCCTGAAACTGCAGTTTAATGTCTGCTTTCCTTCAGATTATATTACCTTAAATGCTAAAGTGAACAAATGATCAATGAAGCCATGTTTTTCCCCATAATATACTAACATTATTCTCAGTTCTTCAGAGTTGTTTATTGTGAAGATACAAGTTTACACAAGTTGTCTGATAGCAATTTCTGCTAGAGGAGACTAGTAACAAACTGCTGAGCACATTACTACCACTTAAAAAAGAACCATGAACCAGGATTGTTTATGGCTTTAAACAGGGCTATTGATAGAAGAAGCCAGATTCTGATGCTGATCAGATCACAAACAGCTTTGCAGTAGTTTAGCTTCTTTTAATGGTAGATGAAATTATTTCATCTTGCTTGTTCATCTTAGGTCAGATTTTCAATAATTCAGTTTATTATGAGCATTTCCATGATGAGAAATCTCAATTTTGTAATGCCAGTGTGTTCCACATCACATTATTCATGCTGACCAAACCCATGTTTATTCATTTTATTCTATTTTTCTCAAAGTGAAATTGTGAAACTGATTTTCAGTCAGAAATATATCCGGAAAGATGCAAACAATTGAATAGTTTGTTTCAATTACATCCTTAAATTGAGTAGCAACTAAATTAAGAGACCCAGAGAACTTGGGCGAGATTCAGATATACCATTAATTCAAACATTGTCTGGCTTTCTTGCTTATAGCTGAGTATGTTCGGATAAATTTAACCAATTGTGTTATACTCAGATACTATGAGTAAGCAAATCAAGGCTTAGTGTAGTGTGTAATATAGGTCACAAAGCGCCTAATTGTCTATCCCCAAAGGACCTCCTAAGATAAACCTGAGTAGTCCATGACTTATTCCCATTGCTGTTTTGCAGTCACTGGGGTATTCAGTATACTAACAACAGAAGTCTTCTGTTATTTATCTGCTGCTATTCATGTCACCATCTGAACCCTTTAGTCTTACAGATTAGAGCTGATAAACATGACATGACCCTGACATTCCTGTGATTATAGATAAACCTAGAGATTCCTAAGGCAAGTATTCTAACCTTGCTAACCTGTGATCGCTGCAGCCCTTTCCTGAATGTCTTGAATCTTAACTTCCTGAAATTAAGGCAGGTTATGATGTGGCTTGTTTATAGTTTCCAGTGGTGCTCTGCCTGCTGTGGAAACATTTCATTTCCTTTGCTTTGAACAGTGTGACCTCCAGAGATTAGAGCTGTCTGAACAACTTCTCATCTTGCTTTCTTACAAAATACTTTAAATGTGTGCATGTTTACCTAATTGCTAATATTAGCTTTTATTCTCAAGAACAAAGGTATGAGAGTCAGCATTTGTGCTATGGATTAGAGCTGCGTTTAGATGACCACATACCTCTAATAAGTAGTTACTTGAACAGTTAGAAAATAAATAAAAAAATGACTTTACTCAGCCCTTCACATCTGGGATTATGTTAAACCAAATTTCTTTTATGCAGAATTGAAAGGATGGCTAATAGTATTAGTGTATAAATTAAGGCAGGCTTTTAATATGGTGCTCGGACTTTACAGAATAGACATTGAAAGAGGCATAATTTGAATAAGGCTCAATTTACACACTAAATTATGGATTTAGTAGTTGAATTTAATTAATTTTGGGGGGTATATTGCAGAAAAAAATCTAACCTTTACAGAGGAAAGAGACAAGGACTGTATAGGATAGGAAGGAAATAAATTCAGTTCTGAATTATCACCCTACAGTTGTTTACAATGATAAATATAGAAACACTTACATAGAATTTCAGATAAATTAGAACCTGCAAAAAAGCCTAGTTTCATATTGATGGGAATTGACATTTGTAAACAAGTTGTATTTTAAATTGCTTATAAAGAGACAAGTGAGATCACACAGGTGCTCTGCAAGCTGCCCAAGCCAGACTGAACGATAACAGGCATCTTCTTGGGACTCACTCAGAAGCTCTTTCTTACTTAAAGGGGTTCTAAATCTAAACAAGTAAATTTTGTTTAGTTGCTGAGAAGACTCTCCCTTAATACATACAGCAAGCTTACACAAACTTGCCCACATGTAATTATGTTCTTTGCAGAGCTGCTTGAGGACCCTTCCACATTAATACTATTTTGTAGTGTGTTGGCATGATTTTTTTAGGATCCTATATTATTGCCGCTTCAGGCCTCCAAGGGAGTCTTATGTCATTTCTTTCTTTAACTGTAGCTGCTAGCATTTTCATTTATGCTAGGCTTAGGACTCTTTTTTTTTAAGTGCAATGACCCAGGTTTATTCAGTTATATAATTTGGCTGAAACAAAACAAAAGGGGGGGGGGGTCATTTTGGGCTCACTATGTTGTAGGAAATCCAGCTATTACATTTTGAAACCAGAACCTATTGTAGTGTATTGTTTAGGTTTAAACCTTTTGGCTTTTTAAAATCATGGTTAAGCAAAATGGATGAATATTTGTGAATCCAGAGTCATAAACTGTAGACTCTGGATTCACATTATAGTCATCCATTTTGCTTAATTGAGATTTTAAAAAATCAGAAATTTTAAGTGATTTTCCTAAACTATTACAATATCAGCTTAAAATCTACTAATCATTAAACCAGAAATACAAGAATTATGTTATTTTTTTTCTTTGCATATGCCTTATTTTTATTCCATGCATAGTGTTCTTGTACCATTTAAACTATATAATATGTTAGGATTGGAATAAAATTCATTGTGGCATCAAGAAGTTTATTGTATGTATCTAACATTATCCCAGGACATACTGCTATATTTTTATCACATTTTTATGTTAGTCACGTATGTTTTTTTAATTTGCAATAGAATCTTCCTGTCCAGAAAATATATGTGGCACTGTTTTTTTAATTAATTATTATTAGTCATTATTAGTCATTCTCTCATATTTGCGAGGAAACAAACTTCTGTTTGTTTATATTCATTTATGCTTATTCATCTATTTAATGTTTATGCCACCCATTCACTAAAATTTTATGCCATTCATCTCCCCTGCAAAGTGACATTTTTTTGATGTTATATTAGATAAAGGTGACAAATTTCCCAGTGCAATTTGAATTAAGCAATTATGCTAAACATAGTTCTTATTCTTAACATTTGAAAAGTTGTCAATTGTATGCTAAAGGTAAGTTTTTTATCGTTTGGTGCAATGTATTTTGAATTGCTATTGCAAACTAATTAATATTCTGTTAGAAACCAAGTCTTTATTAAAGTCCAATACAGTCATATGAAAAAGCACCATATATATTCATATATAAGCTGACTCTCACATTTTTAACCAAAATGCTGTGAAAAATGTGCCGCTTGCAGATAACTGATCCATATTTTATCTGCAGATGGGTTTATATGCAAATACACACACACACACACACACACACAGATACAGGTAGTCCTTGTTTAATGTCTATTTGTTCAGTGACCTTTCAAAGTTATAACAGTACTGAAAAAAATGGACTTTGAGACCATTTCTTAAACTTAAGACTTTGGATCATATGATAAAATTTTGGCCCTGTTTGTATTTATGACCTACTGCTGTGCCTTCAGTGCTTGCCAGCCCACATTCCCTGCCTGCTGTAGTTGCTTGCCTGCTAGTGCTTCCTAGCTCATGCTGAAGTGCAGGAAACTCTGCTGCTACTACTCACAAAAGAAAACACAGTCAACATAGGTTCTCTACTTTGGCAAAGGCAGTGCTTCACTCCATAGAGGACATTGAACAATCAATACTACACTGCGGTAGTAAAGATGCTCTGCCTTACAGAGGGTGTGGCTTGTTTTGTTTCCAAGATAATGATAGGTGTATGAGGCATGGGAGGCAGTGAAGTGTGCTGTTGTTCATTCAAGGCCTGATGGGTAGCTACTACTGGCTGTGTTTTCTTTTGCAGTTTTCTGTTCTTTTAAAATTTTTGGGATGTATTTTGGCACATTTATCTCATTTATCAATATTGTTGAAATGAAGATCAAATAGCTGTATGTTAAAATGTGTTGAAAAAGTCAAGACAAAAATTTCAGTGAGGTGCACTCTTTTTCACATGATCAGTTTGGACAGAGGATTCCTTCCTCCCATTGAATAACATCTCAGTTTTCGTCTTCAATACTACAGGGTCAAGGAGCAATAACAGAGAAGTTGCGGAGTTTCAGTATGCATGACCTCACAGCAATACCAGATGATGAGCCAATAGGACAAAGGCACTATCAGACTTTGCCTGCTACCAAAAAGAAAAGCAAGAGCTCGATTCCCAATGAATCCCTAGGTTGGTATATTATTCAGCTAGGCCAGTTCTGATTTTCTAGATTTTGTATAAGCAGTGGTGGATGATCCTCCATTGAAGTCAGATCACCAGGTGTGCTGTTCCCTCTCTTTAAACTTGGAATGTTGACTCTATGGGATTTGCTGCCAGAGTTTCAAAGAAAATTCCCTCAAAGGCTCTTGTAGGCCCTGTTTTTTACTGCCTACCTCCAAAATCATCAGCTTGGAATATAGGCATGGAATTGATACTATCGCTTCAAATAGTTTTTCTAAATGAGTAATGTAACCCTATACAAAGACACACACAGAGATTCCTATCTCCATTCCTTCATGGATTCTTCCCATCTACTTAATTTACACAAACCAGTTTTCCTTTATTTTCACTTTGGCCAGACCATTTACTATCACAGGTATGGATGAAAACAAGTGTTTTCTGGGTCTTTTTAGTGCTGCATTTACCTTCAGGCATATAGATTAGTTACAACGAGTGGTGCAGTGGCCTAGATATGGAGCTCTCACCTCACTATCAAGGAGGCTGTGAGTTTGATCCTAGGTAGCGGCAGGTATTTCTCTCTCTGGGCACAATGGTTAAATATCAGCCAGTAAACACTCAGCTCCATTCAGTTGCCCCAACTCCACCCCGATTGAAGGGATTACGGGGTCATTAAAACACACCAAAAAATATAGATTAGTTACAAATTTTGTACAGCTAACATTTTGGAGGGAGGACATTGCCTCATTTTCTTAAACATTTTTAAGCCTTAAATATTAAGCTTTAAGTATTTGAACATTCTTTTTTAAAGTAGGAAATGATCAATCACTGGTAAAACAGCATTTTGAATTTTGATTTTACCCCTCAGGTTATGGTGTTCCAATAAAAAGGGATTCTGAAGATGATAAAACAGATGAAGAGAAGGAAGGGACATATTCAGAAGATGAGATGTTTGCTCAAAGAGGTCTCCGTCGAACACAAAGTATGAAATCTGTAAAAACGATAAAAGGACGCAAAGAGGCAAGTAAATCTGTTCTTGACAGTATGAAATGCTATAAATAAAAAGGTGGAAATCATTAAATATTTTTATTTAAAACATTTTAAAGTGGAAGCTTAACTGTTCTGAATCTCAATGCAAGAAAACTACAAACCAGAATTTGATCCTGGTCTGTTCAAATTAAATAGTAAAGTCTGGTTTGGTTTAGGGAAAAAAGAACCTTGTTGGAGGTAAGAGGGAGAACCAAGATTGCACACTATTTCTTCTTTAAAAGTAAATAAGAATTTGTGGTTATCTTTGAATGTCCACTTAAATGCATAAAAACTAGTACTTATATGAAGATTATTGGTGCCAATGTCATTTTGAAGAATGTCTTTCATTAATAATGTTGCTCAATTCTTTATTCACCTATTTTGTTTGAAGAATTACCAAAAAGAAAAAGAAGAGATTTGAAAGAACAAATTTTATAGTTAGTGCTTCACTAGCTCTTGTAGTATTTTTGTTAGCAACAATTTCAATATTTTCTATTCTATCATATAATTTGGTGTCAATCATTTGTGATTTTGATTCATGAGTTAGTTATCCTCATACATGACTTTGCTGGAGACAAGTGACATACAGTCCTGATGATTTTTCTGAAACTTTCCCATACATTCTTACTCTATTCTAGGCAAGCTGTTGTGGAAATGGAGAGTATTGCATTATGCACAGGTGTTGTTGTTTTTAAAAGATAACTAAAAGCCAGTATATCAAAACAAAACCCCAAAGACAAGAAGATATAATTAAAAGACCTGGAACAGTAAAAAATATTTTGCCTAGGAATAGGAAAAGAGAAAGGGGACATGATTCTTTTGGTTCCTGTTCTATTTTTAACTCAGTGGAAACCAAGGCATAGCTCCAATTTTTATACTTATTTTTCTATACAGGTAGCCCTTAACATATGACTATTCATTTAGCTACCATTCAAAATTAAGATGGTACTAAACAGACATATAACTTGCAACTCAAAATTTGCATCCTTGTTGCAACACCCCAGTGGTCACCTGATGAAAATGTGGGTGCTTGACAAACTGCCCACCCTTACGATACTGCAACTGCCCCCACCTGCCTTTCTTTACTCCCATTCTGCTCCTCTGCATCCCAGAGAGCTTGGGGCTCCTTCCCACCCCATCACATTTTGCTCCCCTTGCCTCTTCCAAAGACTGCAAATGGTGCCTGTTTCCAGAATGGTACAAGGTGGCCTCTGTAGGAAGGCCACTTGTCACATTGGCTGGCTGCTCTTTTGGAGAGATGATGTTTGGAAGAGGTAAGTGGAAGATGTGATGAGGAGGGGAGGAGGCTCAAGACTCTGGGATCTAGTGAGGAGGTAAGCTGTACAGAGAGTGATTCAGCTGGTGGTGGAAGATCCTGGTGCAAGCAACATGTGAGATGGAGGTGCTCTAGTGTGATCCTGGGCCTGAGCCTGTGCCAGACCTCCCAGGGCCTTTCCCACTCCTGAGGCACCCTATGCTCATCCTAATGACTCACTTGATTGCCTAGCAACTACAACTGTGATAGCCAGGATTGTGGTCATTGAGCGATCACACTGTTGCCCTGCTTAATGACCGCTATGTCTTACAACGGTAATTCCAGGCTCAATTGTTTTAAGTTGGGGCTAACCTTGGAGACTTGGAGAGCAAAATAAAGAAAACAGAAGAACACATGGGGCCTCATAGGTTATTACTTTTATCCCCTTATAATATCTGTGCCTATGTGAATCGTGTGAAATGGATTGCATTCTGTTATAGGTTGCTATTTGTCTTTACTCATATCCTCTGCTGGATGCCATTTCCTTCCCATCAGGAAATAACAACCAACATCAGATTTTTTTGTATTAGAAATTGTGTTGTGGATATCTTGAAATCTTTTACAACATTCTTTATTTGTTCCAGGTGCGATATGGTTCACTAAAATACAAAGTGAAGAGACGGCCACAAGTATACTTCTAATCTGCAGAGTTCAGCTAAAAGCAAACATCTGTACTAATAGTTTTCTGCTGTGTTCTGGTCCTATGTCCTCTTCCCATTCTCTGAGAAACAGTTGGCATTTATGGATTCCTATTCTCAACACAGAGCTTTATTTCAGTCACACAAGAGAAAGGAAAGACCACCTGGATGCATATTATGCTTTGGTTTCATAAATACCAAAAATTAAATTATTTTTTTTCTTTTAAGAAAGAAACATATTTAGCCAATTTTTACTAAACGAAACTTTTATGAATGTGAGTAGCTCTTTAGATTTCTGTGCTTCATGAATTAAATAATTTCATGACAGATTCTTAAGCGTGCTTCAATAGCTGAGTGTTTTAAATGGTAGCTGATGTCCAGTGCTTAATAAAAATGACACATCTGTAGAATTTATGTACTATATTGGGCATCTTGTTGTTGAAGACATTGTAGTTTTAAACTCCTGTAGTTGTCCAAGTCAAGAGCGTGAAAAATTGAAGAACACGGGGCACATTTTTGCAAGTAATCCTCTGAATGGCTTGGATCCAAAGAGTTCTTTAAGGACATGGAAAAGAGTTCACCACCTCATAAAACCAGCCATTTTCATTTCATTTAGAAATTTCTCTCAATGCCCTGTGACACTAAGATGTTTTTGTTGGTTTTGTTTGTTTCTATGTGGCTTTTGTATTGTTTACTGTAATGGTTTGAGATAGCCTGTGCATTTAGCATAGCTGATGATGAAAATCATAGTTGTGTTTCTGTACACTCAGCAATTTATATTCCTTCCTTCCATCCATCCAAATAGGTTCTGCACTGGTAGGGATCTGCTGTCCAGATTTTCATGCAAAGAATCTTACAGCATTCCTTGTAGATGACAAGAATTGAAGCTTGAAACTTCTGTATGCAAAATATTGTTCTACTAAGATCTTTTTTTATCAACTACTACTTATGAGTGCACTGAAACAGGTTAAAGGATTTCAAAGATATCCTTTGAATTTGAATTCAGTTTGTCTATTGTCTGTAAAAAGGAATAGAAATATGTTGGATAAAAAAAATCAAATTCTGCAGTTAAATATGTTTTATCATGTATTGAACAAATTTAATATGAAAACTAACATCTAACTAGCACTTTTGAAAAAACAACTTTTTGCAAAAAAATAATTGAATTTTGTGTGTTTTCAGAAATCTTACGTGTGTTTTTTAAAGTGTTGTTTTGGTGACACTTATCTACATCAAAGCAGAAGGATTCATATTTGGGTTGTGCTCAGATATGTAAGGGATATAGGAGAAAACTAGAGTACTTCAGTTGTTTGACTAGTAGGCTAGTCAAAGCCCTCTCTGTGCAGATGACATTGACTGCTTATTTCATCAGCAAAATCTGGAATTATTTTAAAGCCATGCATGTATTTAAAGGTCTGATTTTGAAGTGGTAGTTTGGAAAACATTGCGCTTTGCTAGTTTCTTGAAAGATGATTTGCCTTTGCTGGTCAAGAAAGTCTTCATATGTTTAGTATTGCATCAGGATGTAAAAAATCATGCCAAGTGCTTTTTAAATAGTATTTAACGATTAATGAAATGAGGTTGATAGTTTTAGGGTTATTAGCTATAAATCCTAGCAATATTTTAAAAAGAATACTTGAACAAATGGATTCACACACACACACACTTGAAACTAGGCTTTAAGCAAAGGTAAGTAAATCCCAAAGGAAGATTTAATGTTTGGATTAAGAAGAAAATTACAAAAAACCCCAGGCAAAATATATAGTGTTCTCTGGAGAAGAGCTAACAATTCAGTGTGGAATCCTGGAGGTCTATCCAATATAAGAAAGTAAATTATAGTTTCTATATTATTTTGGGCATCAGAAATAAAATTTATCTCAGAAAGAGAGCCTGCTTTTACATTTCATTGTATTTATTAGTGGTATGTTAGGTACAGGAAGAATAGAATGTGATTAAAAGGCATACAATAGACTCAATATGTCCTAGCATTTATCTTTCACAAGTTTTCCCTTACTCTAGACCTTTGATTGGCAAACTATATTAGATAAGAGAACATTCATCTTAGTTTCATGTTTCCTTTAAAGACATTTGCCACTTCACAAAGAAAAGCTCACAGTACTAAGTCAGACAAATTAGTCACCCTAATTTGCCTCTTCCACAAGATCAGACCAGATTTAAATAATTAAGTTGGCATTTTAGGCTTTAAAAAAATTATCAAGGTCTTGTCAAATTTGATTTGGCAGTGAAAAAGCTAGGTTTATTGGCTACTTTTAAGTTCTTGCTATCCATGTTACTGTAGAAGATACTTCAGAAGCTTCAGGGAATAAAGAGTGTTTCCTGTCTAGAAGCCAGAGAGCCATGGCTGGTTATGTTGTCAGGGCTATATTTTATATTTTGTGACCATTTTGCATTTCCTTGTGAAGTGTTAAAAGCTGAAAATTTGCTACTTAACTCCATCCATTTTTTAAATAATCCTGTTTCTGTGGGTGTGAGTTTTAAATAGTGCAGTAGTTTCTTTAAATTTCAGCCTTAAATGACAAGGTAAGAATCACTCCTTAATATGGAACTGAAAATGGAGCAGAGATAATGCCATATGTAGCCTGCAAATTTCCTACCTTTCATACACCTGGTGTTGCCAGAGTAGGTACTTATGTTTCTGTCTCTGAGATGGTCTAGCCTGCATGGCCAATATTCAGGGATAGTGAGCATTGCAACCCTGAATGTCTGGAATTCACTTAGGACTCACTTTTGTGGGCCCACCCCAAGTAATGTATAAAGTAGAAACCTTTTCAATATGGGTGCACCTTAAGGAAATCTCTCGCTCTACAAATTCCCACAGCATGGGCATTGAGGCATCAAAAGACTCAGAACTGTTCCCATAAAACTACAAGTAATATAATATTCAAAATAGGTATATTTCACTGAACTAAATGCCATTGTGACTACCATCCAACCTATTTTTAGCTTCATGGCAAGATAAATTCTAAAATATAATGTAATGGTTATACCATACTGATTTACCTGCTTTAACCAAAATACAGGGGCTTCACTAGGTCAATGTATTAGCAAGTATGCAAAAAAAATATGCAAAGGGAACAATGGATTGCTATTTAGTAATTTTTAACAAATGCAATTTCAATATTTGGATTCATAATTTTAAAGTCTAAAGCTAACTTTTCTATCTGTAATAATTGTAAACTTGTTTATGTATTTGTAGTACTAAGATATGTCTTTTTCAAAACTTTTGTACTGATACTGTTGTCAGCCTTGAACACTACCTTGGGCCCCTCAAGGCTGCCAGCTGCATATATCTTAGAGGAGTAGGACGGGGGG
>JANHFL010008735.1:158874-169430 GCA_032468155.1 Oxyrhabdium leporinum
TTATATTCTTCTTTTTTTATTCTTAGACCTTTTATTTCAATATCTTTTCTAATTTTTCTATTTAAAACCTCTAGTGTTAAAACAAATAGTAATGGTGATAGAGGACATCCCTCTCACAGTTACTGCTATTAAGCCTGGTATCACCCAGTCTATATGTGTACTTTTGGTTTTTCTTGCCTAAATGCAAGACTTTACTTTTTTCTACATTGAATTTCATTTTGTTAAATAGGGCCCAGTGTTCAAGTGTGTTAAGATCCATTTGGATCTTCAGCCTATCATCTGGGGTGTTGTATTCCATTTTGTGTGTTGCTTGCTCTCTTCAACACCTTCCTCTCCAGTCTCTTCACTCTGCAGAGATATAGGGGAAAAAGCTGTTTCAGGATGCAAATTCTGTTCTGCCAGATCCATTCCCCCTCTCGATGCCTACTTGCTTTCTTCTGATCCCTCTTCTACAGTGAATGTAAATGCAAGCATTAATTCTCTTCTTGCTAATTATGCCAATGCCAGGCTGAGCATCCAAAAGTTGGAGGTATAGAAAAGAAAAGCACAGTCATGGCCATGTGATTTCCCACTTAGCAGCTGCCTCAGTCACCCAATTGTGATTACTACATGAGGACTACTTCTGCTTGTTACAGTAACCTAAAGCATATGACAGTATATGGTCAGGCAAAAAGAATTTATATTATTCTTTACTCTTTGTTATTTATTATGTACTTATTATCTTTTTACAATTCATTTTTATATGTCAGCATAAATCACAAACCCTTTGAGCAGCTTGAGAATTTGATCTTGACCCAATTGCTGAGGTTTTTACCTCAAAAAACAAAAACTAAATCCCTACCTCCTCCAAGCAATTGTTCCACTGAAAGAAAAATGAGTGGACAAAGCAGTTTTGGGAGTTTACTGTGATTAGAGGCAATCGCTGGAATGGTAGTATTTTAAATGAAAATAGTCTCCTTTTTATTTGTCTTCCATAGTGGTATTTAATCAAACATGAAGCATACAAAGTGAACCTAGCCTCATCCTTGTATTTTGCTGGGTTACTTATTGGAAATATACTATTTGGCCCATTGTCAGATAAATTGGGCAGAAAGCCTGTATATCTAACAGGTAAGATGTTAAATAGCACTTGTATATATTATGGATGTATTTGATTATTCTCAAGCCTTTTGTCTAAGTCAGGAAAGCAGAAAACTTCTGAGCAGTAGTTGAGATGACCTGGGCAACCTGGGGGACAGCAGAGAGGGAACCTTGCTTGGGGTATCTTTAGCTCAGGTTTTTTTTCAGATCTTAAACTTAAACAGCCCCACACAAATCAGAGTATAATTTCAAAGCCTCCAGTTTGCACAGGGTGGTATTATTTTAGAACCCATCTCCAACAGGGTGCAGAGATTTGTCATGGTGCATGTGACTGCTGCTAACTTTTGACAGCTCAGAACTAATTGGCCTCTCAATAAATGCAAGCCTTGCTAGCGAAATGGATCTTCCATGTTCAAAAGTAGTGAATTTCTAGGTAACAGCTGTTGTACAAGGCTGATCATGTCTCAAGATCTATATGAAATTCTTATAAGCTTTAACGGCTGACTGTTTCTGGAGCCAGCAGAAGGGTGGTCTAGCCCAGCTCTGTCCTTACTTGTGTCCTGGCTGTAAATCAGGTAACTTTAAGGAGCTGGTAACTTTAAGGATCCTTTCAAATAACCCAGGAGTGAATGCTTCTGGGACAGGTTGGAGCTGGGAAGCCTCTTTTGGATGGCTACCTTGCCAGCATTGGACTTGGATGGAGTGCTGCTGAGATTCCCTACCAGGCTCAGCCATGACCTCCTTTCCCTACATCCCCTATCCCCCCCAATGGCTCTTTGCAAAATTAACAGCTTTTTGCGTTCAGTGGGTA
This sequence comes from Oxyrhabdium leporinum, assembly GCA_032468155.1. NCBI lineage: Eukaryota > Metazoa > Chordata > Lepidosauria > Squamata > Cyclocoridae > Oxyrhabdium > Oxyrhabdium leporinum. The sequence continues at coordinate 160,766 of JANHFL010008735.1, forward strand.
CACATATTCCTCAGTTCATAGATGCTCAAAGGAAGCAAGGGAAGGGTGCTGAGGGCAGTGCAGGTCTGCAGAGGGGATTGCGCTAGTGCTGAAAGAGCAAATGTTGGATGGGGAAGACCTTGGCTCTCAATTCTTGGAGCTTGGTATGCAGCAGATCTCACTCCTGTGTCATCCAGTCCCTCCCCAGACCTCTAGCTTTTCTTCTGCTGAAATGCAGAGAGAGAGCAGCATCTTGAAGAGCAGCAACTCACAATACCTAGAATTGAACTCCTGAAACTGCTGGGGTTTGGGGGGAGAAGCAAGCAAAGACTAGCTGTGGACAACTGCTGCTTGGCCAATATGGGTATAATTTAGCAGGAACATTGGTTTTAGACCAGTACTTAGCACGTAGGCTGCTGAGGACAACCTCCTATATCATGAGACTCAATTAAAATTAGGCATCAGTAGGATAGGATTTTCACTTGAAAGCAATGAAATATAAACAACTAACGTATTTGTTTTTTTAATAGGACTTAATATAGTCAACTTGTATCCCACACTTTCTTAATAAATGTAACATTTATTGTTTTTTGCCACAATATTTTAAATTCAGGATTAATATCATGTCTGAAATATATTTCATTAGGATTGCATCTCTAATATTTTGCCTTATCCATATTGCAAGAAGGTTACTTTTTTCAGAGTATCTTTAGAAAAACTGGAACATATTTGTCTGCTTAGAAGATAACAATTATACTAGTTTTCTTTAACTATTATGAAAAAAAACTGTTAATAATTTCCTTTCTGTCTTTTTCCATTTGTACATTTGCCATCATATATAGCAGAGTCACTTGATATGGTTGGATTCCACTATATTAATTTTTCTTTATTGTATATCTTTTGTGCAGGGCTTTTTTTGGATGTCATTTTTGGATATGTTTCAGCATTTGCTCCAAATTATGAAATATTTGCAGTATCACGCTTTTTTGTTGGAATTACAAATGGCGGTATGTCCTTAGTGTCTTTTGTTTTGACACAAGAATATGTAGGAAAATCTTTCTGGGCAATGACAGGTAAAATTTGAGGATTTAACTCATGATAAAGTTGTTAAAATTCGAGTGTATCAAAAATGGTTAAAAACTATTTATGGTTTGAATATCAGTGTTTTACTCTAAATACCATTGCCTTAAAATATCCTTTCTGAAGGTGCATAGTCTAAATCTTGTTCTTCCCTTTCCCTACTGACCTGATGAAGAAACATAGTTGAGGAAACCATATTAAAGGGAAAGTTCCTCATGCATAGCCAAATGTAGGTAACTGTGGAATAAACATCATCTACGAAGAATAAACCTTCATGACATCATAGATTTCTATATTGCACTGTGTATTCATAATTGTTTCCATATGTGTCTATCAGTCAAAGAATTGTAGCTGCCAGAGGGAGGATTGATTAAACCATAAGATCCTCTGTATAGTAGAAAGCTTTGACATTACTAAATAGGTAAATTTCTTATTTATTTCCCTTTGTCTGCTGCATCCACCAAATCATCTTTGGAGGTTTAAGATTTCTGTGTTGAAGTTTTGATATGAGAGAACAATGGAAGTTCCGTTGCCCACATCTTAAAGTTTTGATATAGCCTCCACTGTAAACTACCATCAAGAGATGGCAGACACATCAACTTGATATAATGGGCATCCAATCTTTTTTTCAAGAAAGGAAACTTTCAGTTATATTTGAGTTTTTTAAAATGGGCTAAGGTGATACCTTGAAAAATATCTCCTTACTATATTTGTTCTGTATTATTTTCCTCTGTTCCTTTCCCTTCTAAAATGTAGCAAGTGTCCTGTGTTCATATTCTCTTGTTGATTTATTTTTCTTTTTCCCAATTCTCTTTCCATTTTATCTATTCCTGTTTCATCTCCTGCTCTTGGCTACTTTCCTTGTATGATTTATTTCTCCTGTTAAGTTATCTCGGCTTATGCATGATTTCCTGATAAGCTGACTTTTGAGAGGTTGAAGAGGTGCTCCACTGCCAGTTGCAGCCTGCTGCCATCTCAGGTGCTATAGGTTTACTCTGTTTTGGACATTGAGCTAGCTGAGATAGTTAAAACTTAGTCGAGGGCAGGGGAAGAGTACTGTTGCCTGTTGCTTTTCACAGTAGCATCAATGTGTGTTTTGTCATGATGACAATGTCTTAAACTACTATGAGCTGTGCTTGTGCTGTTTAGTGTAAATTAAGAATATATGTCAAATATTTTCCCCTATACTTCTCATGTCTGATAGGGGTTCTGGAAGCCTAAATTTCAATTTAATAAACTGACATAGAAAGCAGACCTATGTATACGGATAGCCCTTGCTTAACTATGGTAATTGGCACTGAGAACTCCCTTGTTAACTAATGGAATTGTAAAATGCGACCTCACCTGGCCACTACTACTTATAACAGCAGTTCCGGCAGTCCCTGTATCATTGTTAGGTGAATCCTGTGTAGTCATGTGATTTCCATTTGTGACCTCCTGCTAGCTTTCCCATTAACTTTGGAGATGATGCAACAAGCCACAACTATGGGGATTGTATAAGGAAAGTTCCTCTCATTCAGCATCCTTGTAACTTTGAACAATCACTGAATGAACAGTCATTCATCAAGAATTACCTGTAGTTGATTGGGACTGAATTCCATGTACAGCATGTTTTGAACTTAAAATAATCAAAATGTTCTGCAGTAAATTGATCTGAATTTGTTGTGACTTGACAAATTGCAAAGGTATTATTCAATAAATAACTTTATAATGATTATTATAATTAGTATATTATGTATGAAAATAATGATTCTTTACAATTATTTGGTTTAATTATTTTAATTATTGCTTTTGTTTACTTATTTGTGAATTTATAATTAATATGATTTCAGTGTAAATTATATACTTAGCATAATAAAACTCTGTTCTTAATATGGGTGTACTGCTGAAAGGGCTGGGGTTTTTTTCCAGCATTTTATAAAATACTTTGTTTTTGCTTGTATCTTCAGGCTCGTTGACAAATTTGACATTTGCACTTGGCATAGCTGTTTATGCCTTACTGGGGTATTATATAAGAGACTGGCGTCTTCTTGCCTTTGTATCAAATTCTCCAGGAGTTTTCTTTTTTCTTCTTTCTTTGTAAGTCATAATTATATTCATAGTAGACAAGTGTCAAACACTAACCCAAAGTTAACGGATGATATTAAAGAGATAAAACGTTGATATGTTTATATTCTTAATGAAATCAGAGCAGATTATTTTAGTTTGTTTGACAATGTGTTTCTAAAATAAATATTGAAAATCGATTGCATATTTTTGAGTATAAGCTAAGCCTGTTTAGCATAATGAGCATGCCGTATCATTGTGATGAAAACAGTCTAGAGAGGGAGTAAGGATGAATGAAACTGACCTGCATCTCATCTCTTTACCATAAAGACTTAAAGATAAAATCAAGTGCCTAGGAGAGAAAAAATTCAGTTTTCCTGAAGTCATTGGAATTCCATGAAAAATCCCTTGGGAAGGTGGGGAAGATCTTCTGAGTATCTGGGTGCAAAATATGTTCCTAAGGAGGCCCTCTGTATCTCTTCACCTGTACAGAGTGTCCCTTCATGATACTCTGAAATTGAATTCTGAGTATCAAACTCAGTGTCAAACTCAAGGCCCATGGGCCAGATTCATCCTGCGGGGTGCTTAGATCTGGTTCGCCACCCTATAAACAGTGAAGGACCAGCCCACGGCACCTCCGCCAGTTAAAATAGAGCTCGCAGCCCTCCCAATTTCCATTTTTGCTGGCAGAGGGTTGCAAGAGGCCGTCGCAGCTGAAAATGGTGCTCGGGAACCTATTTTCTCTGGCAGAGTGTTCGGGCCGCCACAGGTGCCCCCGACGAGTGATGTTGAGCTGGCCACACCCGCCCTGGCCATACCCACACCGGCCCCTGAAGTCAAACAACCCTAATGCGCCCCTCAATGAAATCGAGTTTGACACTGCTGCATTAAGCCATAATATGAATAGTTTGTTTTGAATTTAGCATGATGTGTAAATCTACACATAAGTTATTTTTAAGTGCAAATCAGTCCATTATAGCTGTAATCTATGGTGAGAAAATTGTGACTGGCCATACGATATGAAAAGCAACATACAGCCTTTTCCAAATGCCAGTCATAAAATGATTTGTAACAAAGTAATAATAGATAGGAACAGTGATGGAAAAATAACATTGAAAAAAATCCCTGTGCAAAATTAGACTTAAAATGAGCAAGATTTTTTTCTCTTCACATATGCATTGTTATCATTTTGAATATCACTACATTGTCTATACACAATGTACACCAGACCCAAAAATCAACTATGCAGGAACTTTTTTAAAAATTATTTTGGTTTTTATTTATTTATTACATTATAAGTAATTTTTATTTATTTATTACTTTATAAGTAATTTATTTATTACTTTATAAGTAATTTTTGGTTTTTATTTATTTATTACTTTATAAGTAACTCAAGGTAGCAAACATATTTAATACTCCTTCCTCTTTATATTTTCCCCACAACAGTCCTGGATGGATTGGCCCAAAGTCAACAAGCCGGCTTTTATGCCTAAAGTGGGATTAGAACTCATAATCTTCCCATTTCTTGGCCAGGACCTCCACCACTATTCCAAACTGGCTCTCCAAACATTAGAACTGTATTAGGAGGCTACAATAACCGAACCTTACAACCAGATTTTACTTTTCCTCCCCTCCTGCTATATCCTAGTGAGATTGGCAGGGGCCTACCTGAGTCTGTTATTAATAATCTCCCCCTTTTTAGGATTTAAGAAAAGCTTTTGTCTTGTTTCCCGACTTATTAAATATTTGCCTCAAAGCCATATTAGAATCAGAATCAATGTAACAACTATGTTATGTGAGTTGTAGTACACTTGTCATATTAAATGAAGTTCATGTCAGTTAATTTTGAATAATATTCAAGCTATTATTCTATGATTTATAGAATGTTTTAATCAAGATAAAAGATGGCAAATACATTTCATATTTTTCCAAATTTCTGTGTCATATACCTTTCATCAAACCTTGTAAAGCATTTGCTGGATAACCTTTTCTGTTAGTGCAGTATACAGATTCAAAAAGTACCTTTGTAAGTGTATGTATTTCTCCTTCGTGGTTTACTTTTTTCAGCATGCTTCCTGAATCACCAAGATGGTTATATTCTCAAGGCAGAACAGCAGAAGCAGAGCATGTACTGCAATACATGGCTCTTCACAATGGGAAAGACAGGCTGGTGGTAAAACTGAAGCCATGCAAAGGAGCCATAAGGAAGGACGATTCCAACCCTGGGGTCCTCAACCTGGTTACGCATCCCATCCTTCGATGGCACACGGTCATTTTGATGTATATCTGGTAACTTTACTTAAATTATCCTACGTAAAAATAACAGCTTTGCATGATAATTATGGACTTCATAGATAAATACATTTCAAAGTAATCAGAATAATATTAACGGAAAATGATAATAGTTGTTTTCTGGCTATTGGGAATCACTCCAGAAAATAGGTAGAGAATTTGGATTTTTGTTCCATTTTTCAAATTTCAGTAATTTCATTAACATGATACAAATCTTAACGAGATAACTGCTGTGAGCAAGAAAAGTAAGTAAATTTTGAATTGGCTTTCATTTGGATTTGTGCTGTTTATACATTCCTAAGGTTATAAGCTTATATGAATAACAGCTAAACAGAGTCCCTATTTAAAAACAAAAATATATTAATTGGATAAAACCATCAAATAATATTGTTTGACAAAGAGTTTATCTTTAGAATGGTATATACGGTCCACCTTCCTTTTTGTACACTCAGGCCACACAGATATGGTGTTCCGTATGTCATGACTTCATTAACAAAGATTTATACAAGCTCCAGACCTCTGTTAAAGAGGGGGAAATTTATCTATACCCTGCATGACATCTTGCTTAACATTGACCAGTATGTGACCAATTTCATCATTACTTTGGACTCATCAGGTATATGTACCCCAGATCTTTCTCTAGCAAGATAGCGCCTAGAGAACTAGGTGGCTTTATGTGCCTGATGAACCCAATGTAACAATGCAGCTGGGTGCATTCTGCCTCCAAATTCTTCCCCCAAAGCAGTATAACTGAGAATTTTACTGTGCAAGATTTAATATTTCTTGACAATCATGTGGTTTCTTTTGTCACAATGTAACCTGAACTCTGTTTCCATTGTGCTGAAGTGTCATCTTCCCAAAGTTCTCTCAACAAAATTCTGCCAATAGCTGGAGTCCATGATTGGTTTTCTGTTGGTCTTTTCTGTTGATAGCGAAGCAGGAGGAAATGCCATTTCCCCTTCTAATGTTTTTTTCTCACAATAAGATGGTAGAAAGAGGACCATATGCTGATAATGCAGCAGACTATAAAAGGAATGGACAGGTTTTTGGGACTTAGTCTGACTTCTTAAAATTCAAAGATCATCAGACAAAACAAGTTTAATGAGTCAGAAACATAAGCATAATTAATAGACAATTACCCCTACTGAGCTACTCCAAATTAAACCTATTTCATACTTTTTTTTTCTTTTGTGGATAAATGGTGAAACAAGGCTTTTCCTTAATCTCTGCTAGAAATGGCAGAAATGAGAAAACATGAATGAATGAGTTAAATATTTTGCAGCTAGCTGAAATGAAAATTGTTATACTTAGCACTTTGATATTTCCTTGGAATTTCTACTGGATGTCTAAAGCTATTTATGGCACTTATTGGTATATTTGAAGAATTCTTATAGAGGTTGTTTTACAGCTGAGAGGCAGTGATGGAATGGTTGGAGTAGCTGTTATTTGATGGCTATCAAAACCTCTTTTAGTCTATAGATACTCTACAGGTATCTGAGTGATACCTATAATATTAAAATATTAGTGACTTAATAGGGATGAATAAATGTACTGGATGAAGAAATGTTACTGATGTTCATATATATTTCTGGAGGAAGTGATAAAAAATCATAAAGAGAGAAGAGTATTGTCTAAGGATAATGAGGTAATAGAAAAACCCCAACAAATGGGAAAAATAAAGAAATAAATTGGGAAAATAGTAGAATATATATATTGATATATAAAAGAATATATTATAATTATAATGAGTACATTAAGGTCAGAAGTTGGAAGATAAAAAAATTGTATGTAATTGTATTATTACTGTGAGCACTGTGTATAAAATATGTTAACCCAGTCATTGCATTTCCACAAAAAATGCTGGTTGTTAAAGGAAAAACTACAAATAAAACAGATACAAAAAAAACACCACCACCTATTTTTGTCTTCCCAAGTTAGCTTAAGCCACCCTAAAAAAAATTCAGAAGTATATTTCTCAATGGAGTTCAAATTTTAAAAACACCTAAGGAAATCAGTCAGAAACAATTTCTTGTTTGATCATTGTCAGTGAACAAACGTATAACAATTTTGCACTTGTTTTTAAACAGTCAGGTTTTGGATCAAACACTAGTGATCTGAACCATTCATGTTATAGGGTCCTTTGCCTTGAAATAAAACCAGAATAGTCTATGATAGCAAATACATACATGCATGTATGGTAAATTTATTGACTTCTAATTGGCTTTCTAATTCAAATTCTATTGGAAAAAATAATTTCCAATTTTGTGGAGGTATGTGAACACTTAGAGAGCTAGTTTGGTGTAATGGTTAAGACATCAGGCTAGAAACTGGGAGATTGTGAGTTCTAGTTCTGCCTTGGGCTCAAAACCATCCGGGTGATCTTGGACTAGTAACTTTCTGCCTCATAGAAAGAGGCAGTGGCAACGCAATTAAAAACCTAGCCAAGAAATCTGCAGGGACTTGTCCAGGCAGTCTTCAAAAATTGGACACAATTGAATGGAATAAAAATGCCATACTTAGTACATGATTTATAACTTCACTGCTTCATAAACTGGTGTAAGCTCTTGATGGGCACCCGGACACAACGTGATGGATAGTATACAAGTAATTAAAGCTTACTTACTTAAATCTGTGTACATGATTAAAATAACCAATCTTTCATTAATACATTTAGGTATGTGTGCAGCTTTGTATATTACGGTTTAACACTGAATGCTGGTGAATTAGGAGGAAATCTTTATTTAAATGTGGCTCTTTCTGGCCTTGTAGAAGTTCCAGCATTTCCACTCTGCATGTTTTTCATTGAGAAATCTTGGTAAGATCAATAACTTTCTATTTCTATATTTAGATATAGAAATACAGCATAGAGTAACATAGCTCTTGAATTTATTTCTATATGTTGATTAATTTACATACATTTTCGGCATAGATAAAATATATCAAATCTGCTCAGAAATGCTGTTATGAATGAAGATTTTTTTTTTTTGAATAAATTTTTTTTATTTTATTTCCATACAATTCTTCTTTTACACGGTGTGTCGTCTGGGTACAAATACTTGCAAAAACAATTAAAAGTACAATTCTATTTTTGTATTAATGTTTTCTAATCAGTCATATGTTATTCATTTTATCAATCCTCACACATTCTAGTATTTTTCTAATCACCTTTTCTTCTCTCAAGATTATTTCAGTTCTCCAATTCTGTGCAAATGCAATTCTAACTGTAATTAATACATACAAATTGAATAAGCATTTTCTTAGGTTTAAC
>JANHFL010008735.1:169530-190625 GCA_032468155.1 Oxyrhabdium leporinum
TATCATTTCACATATTTTTCTTAACTGGATTGTATTTGCACATATAAATACCAAATCTTACTCTCAATTTCTGGCTAGATCTGAACTCGCCTCTTTTATTCAAGATATATTTATTTCTAATAATATTTCCCCTGTTAAAAAGAATGAAGATTTTTTTATGACTTAATACATCACATTTCTTTTTATTTTACAATAGAACATAGAATAACAGGGTTGGAAAAGACCTTGGAGGTCTTCTAGTCCAATCGCCTGCTCGAACAGGAGACCCTACATCAATCTGTCCAATCTCTTCTTGAAACCCTCCAGTGAATGAGCACCTACAATCTCTGGAGGCGAGCCATTCCACTGATTAATTTTCTGTCAGGAAATTTTTCTCTTTAAAAATCACCTGTTACTTTCGGTCTTGCCCTCAGTTGCTTTGGAAAATAGGTTGACCCATTCTTCTGTGTGACAGCCCCTCAAATATTGGAAGACTCCTGTCATGTCATCCCTAGTCCTTCTCTTTGTTAGACCAGACATACCTTGTTCCCACAACTATTTATTGTACTGTTTAGCCTCCAGACCCCTAGTCATCTTTGTTGCTCTTCTCTGCATTCTTTCTAAGAGTCTTGGTATTTTGTTTGCACTGCGGTGACCAGAACTGGATGTGTTATTCCAAGTGTGGTCTTAACCAGTGCAATATAAAGCAGTACTGTCACTTCATTTGATTTTGATACTATCCCTCTGTTGATACAGCCTAGGATTATAACGGCTTTTAGGCAGCTGCAGCACACTGCTGGCTTCTTCTTAAGTGGTTGCCCACTACAACGCCTAGATCCTTCCCATAGGCACGATTCGTGAGCCATGTACCATTTATTCTATACTAGTGCATTTGATTTTCTCAAAATGAAATGCATATGTATAGAAAATAAAACCTTTCTTACCACTGAATTGCGTTTTGTTGGATAGAGCCCAATGTTCAAGTCTGTCAACATCCTTTTGTATCTTTATCTTCTAAATTGTTGCTATTCCCCCCAGATTGGTATCATCAGCAAATTTGATGAGTTCTCCTTCTATCCTCCCATTTAAATCATTCATAAAGATGTTGAAGAGTACTGGGCCCAAGACAGAACCTTGAGATACCCCACTACATGCTTCCCTCCATGTAGATGTAGTTCCATTAAGGACTATACATTGAGTGCAGCAGTTCAGCCAGTTATAAATTCACCAGGTGGTGATGCTATTTATCCCACATTTTTCTATCTTACCAAAGAATAAATTGTGGTCTATTTTTTTAAATGCAGAACTAAGTCTGTGAACTACATGCACAACATTTCCCTGATCCATTAATTTAGTCACTTTGTCAAAGAATGCATTACATTTTTTTCCTGACATGATCTATTTTTAACATACACATGTTGGATTCTAGTAATAGCTTTGCTCATTTCTAGGTGCTCGCAAATCCACTGCATGATTATCTTTTCCATAATTGATGCCAGACTGATTGGTCTACTGTTTCCTGAATCCATTTTTTTTCTTTTTGAAGACAAACATCTTTTAAGAAACAACTTTTTGTTTGTTCTAATTGCAGTATTGGTCATGATTTCAGTCATGATTTAAAACCATTTAGCAATGGTTCAAAGTTATGACAGCACCGAAAATAAATGACTTACGACTGTTCCTCACATTTAAGACTTGTTGTCATGTGATCAAAATTTAGCTACTTGGCAACTCACATGTATTTACAACAATTGCAACACCCCACGGTCATGTGATCATTAATGTGCTTCTCAGGGGGGTTCCAACAAGCATGGTCAATGGGGGAAGCCAAATTTATTTAATGAATCTGATTTGGTTAACAATGATTCACTTAATGACTCTAGCAAAAAAGTTTGTAAAATTGAGTGCAACACATTTAATGACCGCATCACTTAGCGATGGACATTCCAGTCCCTTGTGGTCATACGTCAAGGATAACCTGTAGACTATAAACGGGGTATAACACTCAAAATAAGAATAAGACACTAAATATTGGTAGTTAAACTTAAACTGAACTGTGGGTCAAATACCCATTGAAACTTTGGTTAGTGTTTAAAATGCCTGTAGTGACTCTCCTGCAGGCAGAGAGGGTTCCATTGAAAAGACCAATCAGCTGTGTCTCTTGCTTGGGATGGGCTTTCCCTTGGTGGCTGGACCAGACATGGAGTTTATTCTGTTGTTTGGTGACTTGGAGACCTGCACCAAAAAGGTCTTTGAAAGTGAGAGCCAGCAGCCTGAATTGGGCTTAGAAGCTTTTGGCTTCAGAAGTACGGCAAATGAACTCAGACTAAAATTTAGACAACCCATTATTATTTCTCCATGAATTACTCATCTCTTGAAATGTGGAAACAAATTTAATATTTATTATTTGCCTACTTTGATCTGTTGGTGAATGCTTGCCCTTCTGCAGTTTAGAGTTTTATTTAAAAAAAACACAGTTGTATGGAATAATAAATAAAAATATTCCAAAACATGTGTCTTTGTGAAAATCCAATATAAATTTGTACTATTTTTCTGCACTAGGTCGGGAAGACGTAAAAGTACAGCTGCTTTTTTGATATTTGCAGGCCTTGCTTGTGTTTTTACCATGTGCTTACCAGAAAATAACAGGAGTAAGTATGTTCTTTCTGAAGCAAACCAAATTTTCCTTGGCATAGATAATCTTATTGAAAGACAAATGCTCCTAGTATGCTAATATCAAGCCAGGTTTAAATAATTTTAAAAATAAACTTAAAATAAATTAAAACTAAATCTAGAATAGGTTTTCAGATCAATAAGATTATTGCTAAATAAAGGCTTTATTGCATGCTTAGTTTTAATTTAATGGGGGTGAGTGTATAGAGCTATTAATGATACTTTGAGAGGCTGTCACATAGAATCAATGTGAAATAATAGTACTTTTTTACTAGTATTGTATACTGCTAAGCCATTAATAGGTTTTTTTCTTTAATCATTGGCAATCTTTTGAAGTATCCTGCAGCTCATTTGCTTTCTTCTTTTCCAAGGTACCAGTTAATTAGTAAGAATCTCAGGAAAAAATATCATATTTACCATGAGTTTCTCTCTATACCATTAAAAGAAACAATCAAGCCATCACAATATGCTGACCATTATAGTTTGCCATGAATGGAGTCTGTTGTTGAATGCTTAGAATAGTTCACAGTGCAGGAAAGCTCCCTATACATTAGACTTTAAGTTACAGTAGTAAGCAGTGACTTATATCCAGGCCCTTCCTATTGTGCGCCTGATATTTACATCTTCAAAAGAGCCTCCAGATTTGAAAAAAAAATTTAAAAGCTTAAGCATAGCCTGATGATATTGTCTATACTGTATTTCTACAGCTGGCTCTGAGGTGATTACAAGCAAGAAATTGAGTCATTCCCTTCCTCTGTCTATCCCTTGCTCCGTTATAGGAACATGATGTTTCCATTGGAGATCTCAAGGCTAATAATGTTTGATGGACATATTCTCCATTAATTTTTTTCATTGCCTTTTAAAGCCATCTGGGTTAGTAGGCATCACTGCAATTTATAATGAATTCCAGAGATTAATTTTGGGCTCTATGAAAAATTACTTTTTTAGTTTGAATTTCTTCCCAGTTATATTCATTGGATGATCCTTGGTCGTATTGTTTTGGAAGGAAAAAGGATCTCCATGCCATATATGATTTATGCTTTAGGTCTGCTCCCTCTTCAGATGTCATTTTTTCCAAGCTAAAGAGTCTCAAATTTCTAGGCTTTTCTCATAAGAAAGGTCTTTGAGTGACTTGACTGTTTTGGTAGCCTTCTTCTGCCTGATCTAGCTCTACATAGAAGTCTGCAGTGGCTTGAATGCAAGTAAAAATCTTTACAGATTTCCTGTTCAAGGCATCTTAAAAAGTGTGTTCAGGAGAGCAGAAGTGAGCTCTCCCCATTTCCTTCATTCATATACTAGAAGTATCTTCATAGGGCTATAATAAGATGGTCCATCTTTATTGGCAGGTAACTCCAAGCAAACATTTTTCAGTGTATGATGTATATTTGTGAACAATTACTTTTTGCAGACAAAGCATATAAGAAATAAGTATTATAGTATAGATAGATAATATTATAGTATAGATAAATATTACTTTGATTTCAATGGTGATGACTAGGCAAAATTTTAAAGTTTAAGCGGTGGATTCAGCTGGCTAACTCATAAAATGGCTTTTCATAACTTTCTGTTTTAGTGATCTTGCAGTGTCATAAGATCAGTACAGTATTACCATTAATTGGTAATAATTGAGAGCTGCCTTGAAATAAATTAGCCAGAATTGCAGCTCTCCGAAGCTGTAATCTGTAGCATTGGAGACATTATCCAGATGACATGCAAGCCTTCCCCTTGCCCCCAGCCAAGCACACTTATGCCCACCAGTAAGGGTGTAATTTAAAATTACAGTTGTTTCTGCTAATTGCAGGTTGCTCTGCCTGAACCTCAGAGGGATTTATTTCTAAATAGAGCTGCCTAATATTCTACTGTTGTTTATTTGAAGATGGAAATGTTTGTTTAATTGTCCTACGTTCTGTTTAAGGATTTTTCTTCAGTCCCAGAATTTTGGCTTTATATGGGAAATTGACTGTAAGTGCTGCCTTCAACATTGTATACATCTATACTTCAGAGCTGTATCCCACAGTAGTAAGGTAAGCAGACTTTTAATATTGTTATTTTTATATTTATTTCCAAAACCTTAAATTCTCAAAATATATAATGTATATAAGCCATTTGAAATCACATCAGCAGTTACATATTGCATACAAAGCTGCACACTCCTGAATTAGATGTCAGAGCTATCTGTAAAAAGTATCTTCTATAAGAATCTCTTGCCTCCAGAGATGGACACAGTCTGCTCTCAGAATGATCAAGCTTCCTCTTGTGAATGATGGCAACTTAAGACATGTAGTTATTTCCCTATTGATGTTTAAATGTTGCAGGAGAAATGAGAGAAGAAGCCACTCTAAGATGTAAAGAAAGGACAAAAGATATGGTTGAAAGGATATTTCATTCTACAGATTTCTTTCTATAATGCTATCCTGTTTTACATTATCTGCTTTTACTTAACGTATTTGTATCTTGCCTTTATTATTTTAGTAATAACTCAATGTAGCAAAGATATCCAACACACCTTACTCCTATTTTCCCCACAACAACTATCCTGTGAGGTGGGTTAGGTTGAGAGAGAGTGACTGGCCAAAGTCATCCAGCTGGCTTTCGTGGCTAAGGCAGGATTAAAACTCACAGTCTCCTGCTTTCCAGCCTGGTGCCTTCACCGCTAGGTCTAATTGGCTGATTATCTCTGTGATCATGAGTGGGCCTTTTAATGGTATCCCTTAATATGGTCCCTGCTGTTTATTTAATAAAATCTTGTATGAGATAATATTGCAGGTGATTTTGAAATTATTCTTCTTTTGAAAATATTTTTTGATTGCACAGGACATTGAAGAATGTAAATATGGTAATTTATTGCCACCTAGTGGTCTGTTGTAATCCTGTGTATCTCACAGAACAGAGTTATCACATGAGTACAGGTAGTCCTCGAGTTACAAATGTAATGGAGCCTGCCCATTCCATTCGTAACGTGAGGATTCATAGGAGTGAATCTCGTACAATGAACGTGATCACTCCCTCCTTTTTCCCACGCATTCGCTAATCGAATATGTGGCTTGTTAAATGAACATGAGTTATCTCGGGTTGAGGAAGGCCATGGGGGACCTAGTAATGGAACAGGCTACCTACTTCAGACCACCCAAGGCCTCCCCCGACCCATAGATATCTCATTTTCCCTCCCTTGGGGTCCCCACAATTGCTTCCTATCCTGTCCTGCCGTGCCTGGTGACTTACCTTATGAAGATCTGTCTCCTCTCCAGCCTGTTTCTTTGCTTGCTTCCTCCTTTCTTGTCAGCAAAAAAGTCGCAATACATCACGTGACGCAATTGAGTTTGACACACGTACTATAAAGCATGTTACATTAATCCAGTTGGAAGATGAGTAGTCATCATGAATAGGACCTTCCAGTCCAGAAATGGGCACAATTTGTGCATAACGTGAAGCTGTACAAAGTCTTCCCCGCCCCCCTTAAGCAAGAGCTGCAAATGGCTTGAGTCCTGGTTATTTGAAGGAATGACTTTTTCCAGGTGTTTCTACCCATCCCAACAGATTGGGCATCATGCAGATTCCATCAGCCAAAGAGTGTTGACTGGGGGGAACTAGAAGATGGACATTTTTTGTGCTGTAGCCCCTGCCTGATGGCATATTCTCTCCGAGATTAGAATGGCCCCAGCTGTTGGCTTCTTACAAAACTTTAAAAATTAGACTTATTTGCCTGGGGCTCGGGCTCAGAATAGGTTAAGGGTCCTATTACTTGATTGTACTGTTAGTTGATTAATCATCATGGTTGCTATTTATACATTTATTTTATGGAGGTTTTTTATAGTTTTAACATTAAAAAAATTGTTTTAATTGTTTTATAATTTTATAAGCTGCCAGAGTCACTTTGTTGAGTCGAATGGCTACAAAAATTGAATAAATAAACAAATCTAGGAGAGCCCCCAGATTGTGCACCAGCTCTGTCTGAGGGAGTGCAATCCCATTCAGAGCCAGAAATGGAAAATGATAATAATAAGTGGCTTCATGTAGAGGTTAAATAAGAATAGAGAGAGACCCCACAAAGCAGAACCTTTGTCCTCCGTCTCATTCTCCATCTCAACACTGTGACTGTATCTGGTCCTGGACAAAAGAGAACCACTGTTTGTCACTCCCAATCCCCTAACTCAATCTGAAAAGATATCAGATTGGTAGTATTGAAAATACTATCAAGGAGAGTCAGGATGGATGCAGCGCCCCAGGCAGCCTAGGCTTGCCAGAGATCAGCAACAAATGTGATCAATGCCATCACAATGCTATAACCAGGCTTGAATCCCAATTGAAAGGGGACCAGAAATCAGCTTTGTCCAAGACTTTGGAGTTTCAGGCTGACAACCTTCTTGGTAAGCGAAGACATTGGATGAAAATAGTTGGTTCTGTTTAGTTGAGCGATGGCTTCTTGAGGAAATGACTGATATCACCTCTTTCAAGACAGGTGGCATCACCCTTTCCCACAGAGAAGCATCTACTACCACATGGAGATTAACAGCCAGAAGGAACATGGTTCTAAAAGATAGGTGGCTGAGCTCACCACTCTGAGGCCCCTGTTTACTTTATTAGGACTAACAAGTTCAAATCCTTCCAGACAGACAAGCTACACCACCTCAGGTATCTCTATAGAATCTGTAGAGGAAGAATTCAAGTTTCATGATTTCTATTCAAAGAAATCCATGCAGTATAAACAATATTTTCCAGCTGATAATACTGAATCATAATCTCTGGTGGTGGAAATAATAAGGATGGTGACATTGGATCAGAAAATGAGATTGATCTAGTTTAAAAGCTAAACTCAATTAAGGACCACAATGCATTATTTAGCATGAATCAGTACATTAGTCTTGCTTTTACTTAGGATAAATACTGACAATGGTATTTCTTTTATAAAACAGAAATGCTGGTTTGGGTGTATGCTCAATGATTTGTAGGTTTGGAGGAATTTTGGCTCCATTTGTTCCTTCCTTGGTAAGTAATACTGTCTGCAATGTATCATGTTTAATCAAACTTTCAAATCAATTAACAAGATCATCCATATGCAATAATTTTAACGTGATAGTTAAGCAGAACTTACAGGCTTATATTTTTTACCAATATTTGTCCTCATGATATATATGTGACTAATACATTTTTTGCCTAGCATTTCTTTGGTAAATATACCAAAGTACATTTGAATAAGTCTGATTAAGATTTAGATGAACACATAAAATGCATAGCCTTCTTATGTTTATGGGAAGTTGAAAGTCAGCATGGACATATTATGGCCAGAATGACGCCTGACAGTAGCGTGAGGTGCTGTGGCAGATGAAAATATGTCAGAGACAAAAAAAATATTTATTCCAATTTTGACATCCCCTCCCCTATGACTGCTTTTTACATTAAAAATGAATCTTTCAAGATATCCAATTATAGATATCTAGTTTGGATCTGAGCAAGGAATTGAATATGGGGAAGCTGATGGGAGAGGCTTCTATATAGCAAGTAGATTTTCTGCCCCTGAATTTATTTGCAGTAAACCTTCCTCAAATCTTCACTCTTGATCTTTTCCTCATTCCCAAACCCCTGGAGCTTTTCATTTTTCTGCTTTTCAGCACTGAATTACCAGCAACTTGGTTTTCATTCTGTCACACCCTCTGAATATATTCATTGAATGTGAAATATACTTTGTTTCTTGTCCATAAATTATATATGTATATATCACATGTAGAATATCAGGATCATCCAGTAAAGTTGCAGCATAAAAGAATTATTCAAGCCCATACATAAGAATCTAAGCAACTAAAGTTCAAGACTAAATTGACACCAGATAAGGGTCAACAGAATCCAGGAAGGGTCAGACTTAGTCTAAATGTGGAAATGTAATAACTCTAAGCTGATGATACACTTAATTCTGCCCCCAGTTCTGCCTTCTCTTCTCCTACAGTATATTTGCATATGATGTATAGAGAGAGGAATTATTCTAAGTTAAGAAAAATCCTCAGAATATGAATAGGAAGGAGATTGATATGTACATCACTTAAATTCTGGCACTGAATTGTCATGCTTGTTTTTTATTGTCCCTTTGACTTTTTGGGGAGACTGTTTTCTATACTTCACAAAACTTTAATATCTTTGCTAAACATACATTAGAAAATAAGGTGATATTATTCATGCATCCTATTAATATATCACTGCAATTCAGTGAAGACTTTTGAAATAACTCTTATCTACCTACTTATATTAATTCATAATAAATAATTTAATTGATTCTTTCTAGAAATCTCTTGGTCCATCTGTACCATTTGGAGTCTTTGGAATCAGTGGATTATCAGCTGGTTTTTTGACCCTTCTACTTCCAGAAACACTGAACAAACCAATTGCAGAAACTATTGAAGATTTGCAGATGCCTGTCTATCAAATACTTAAAAACAAAAAGGCAGAGTAAACACAATTATTTTTCTGTGTCTTCTGTGCTACTGGAAATCTGTCTCACTTATTTGAAATAATATATTTCTTTTTAGGTATCAGATCTATACATATAATAGTAGTTTTCATTAAATTTTCAAAAAATAAACACATCTTTTTTTAAAAAAAATGTATAGGAAAGGAAATGCCAATCAGAAGACTGGCCTCTGCATTTTCACCTTGCTTGCTTTTATTTAACTACAACAGATGATTCAGTATCAGACTCCACAAACAGTTCAGGGTTTCCCAATTTCCATTCACTCTTCTCGTTATTTGGAAGATTCTTAAATAGAAAAATTACTAATAAAACCTTTTGCAATTGTTAAGTATCTTAATTTAGTGTCTGTTGAACTGACTTATCATAAATTTCAGCAAGTTCATTAGATTTAAAAGCATGGTATTAATTTATGGTTCTGGAGAGCAATATTAAATGTAAACCCCATGAAAAAAACCTTACTTTATTAGTAACTGTTGCTTATGAAGTGTCTTGGTGCTAATAGCTAGTCATTTTAGATCTGAATTGTTGTGTTGTGTCTTCTGTGAAACTATTAAGAATTTTTGGATTCTAGATATTATGACTGCCCAATTTTGAAGTTCAGATAATAATGTCAAAATTACCATATGTAACTTGAAGAATTATGCTTTTCCTTCCTTATCCACTACCCATTAATGGTGTTTTTTTTGTAATTTGTGTCTGAACTTGTAAGGAGGAATTATTTTTTAAATTCTGTAGCATATTAAATGGGTATTTGGTTAATTTTTATAACAACTATCCTAACTGATTTTTTCATCTGTTTAACAGGTAAATCAGTTAGAAGAAAACTCTTAGTATTGCAAAAAATATCTTGATTGAAAATTTCAGTTATTGAAGTATGCTGCCATCAAGGATATCACATTGCGACATTCAAACCTATTTTCCTATTTCCAGAATGATCAATGTCTCATGTAAACATAACCTGTGAAGATGTGGAGAGGGAGAAGTAAAAATTAATGAGGAAATTTAAGGGCCTAAACCGATTTTTCAAATGCTGTATACTGAATGTTTTAAAACATTCATAATTACTTGCAATTTCATTTAGTAAACAGATAGGTTAATTGTTCTTTAAATGTATACATTATTGGGGATTTGATTACAATTCTAAATAAGCAGTCAGAAAAATGACCATTAATTTTGTGATATTCTGGGCTCAGCATATTGGAATTAATATTACATTGATGCTTATAGTATCTTCAGATTGGAAGATTTTTCAGACCTGGAATATGCCATTTTGCTTTGGCTCTTAATTTTTATAGAATCTTGTTGCCAATATTTTTATATTAATGACTTTGGATGGTTACCATATTTATAAACCCCAAAGAACTGGTGATTTGTTACTGTTTTAACAGTTATAATATAGTAATCTGAAATTTAAATTAAAGATATTGTATCTTCTACTTGCTGTAAGAAATAAGTAAGTAGTCAGATTGTAGGATTTATGTTTAGCAGCTGTCATTTTTATATATCCAAAAACAAAATAGGGATTGAATCTAAAAATCTTCCAGATATGAAAAGCTCTGTTCTGAAGTCCTTTTAACGTAAAAAAAATCACTGCTCCCAAAAAAAATTGCCGGTGAACCTTCAAAAATTCCTGCAGAAACAGAAGCATGAGAAATGGATGCTACAGAACTGATCACAGTCAAATACTATCCTGACTCCTACACACTATGAGCACCTGAGGCCTTACATACACCTCTTTTTCTTTGATTTGTAATTCCTTGAATGTAACACCTGGCATCTCAGTTTCTTGCCATTGTCTGTTTTTCATTTATAAGGGAAAATGTAGAAGCTAAAATGAATTTTTGACAATCTATTATCCTCAGGCCATAGTCAGCTGTTTTGAGGACTCAGACAAAGTTCTTTCAGATCACTCTAGTCAAGACTTATGTAGCAGTTACAGGTCATGATTTAAAATTTACAGTAAATTTAAAAGGAAATGAGAAAACATCCCAGACTTTAGAAGTATAGCTTATTTGGCTTAAATAACTATATATTTTCAGTGCTCTCTAGGAAAATGGACTGTCTTCATTCAATTTTTATAACTTGGAGGTAAAATATACTTTATTCTACAGTGTGTACTCTTCTAAACAAACATAAATGATTAGCTTTTATATCTGATATTGCTCATGAAAACTTTATAAATTATATATTTATAATGAAATGGAATATGAAATATTAAGAATATTGTTCCTATGGAAGCAGAAGTGAATTCTGAAGGTAGTTTTTCCTATTGCAAAAAGTCATGATGCATTCTGCCCTTTTATTTCAGTTATGTAAAAAATGGCTAATAAATGCTGTGGTTTCATACTGTCATGCTAAGGTTTTGAATTTTGGGACTAAAAGCAGTCTGTAGTCCTAACATCCTGCTGCTTATGTTTACGCAGCAAAATCATTTAAGCCTTTTCGTAATAAGGACAGGCAGGGCAAACATAGTTTGCATAATATAGCTGACAGAAACACAAGCTACTAATAGTTAATTATGAGAAATTGGGGAGCTGATTTACTCTACAAAGTGAAAAATGTGATTCACTAATTTGAAAACAAGACAAAAACCCTGCTCAAAGAATCAACTGAATCCAATTTGTCCCTCTACTTATATGAAATAAGACTGCTTGATTTCAGCTGTGTTTTATTGACTCGCTGATATGACAGTTCTCAGCTGAAACACACAAGCTTGCTCATATTGCTCAAGAATCTGTCTTGCCTCAGATTTACAGTGATTTTCTAGGCAAATTGTGATCGTAATTGAAAATGCAAGGGTCATAACCACAGGAGGCTGGCTGTTTCAAAGATTATCAGCAATTGAACTAGAGTGACATTGTCTGGTGGTTGAAGCATTGAATCAGGTAATCCTTTTTACGACCACAATTCAGCCCAAAATTTCTTTTGCTAAGTGAGCCAATTTGTTAAATGAGTTTTGCGCTATTTTACGATCTTTTGTTCTACAGTTGTGAAGAGAATCATTGCTGATGCTAAGTTAGTAACATGGTTGTTAAGTGAATCTGGCTTCTCCATTGACTTTGCTTGTCAGGTTACAAAAGGTGATCACATGACCCTGGGACACTACAACTGCCAAAAGTCTGAATTTTGATCACATGGCTATGGGGATGGTGCAACAGTTGTGTGTAAACGGTCATAAGACACTTTTTTCACCGTTGTAACTTTGAACAGTCACTAAACAAATGGTTGTAAGTCAAAGATTACCTGTATTCAGGTAATTCAGCAAAGAGAGCAGAACCCAGGCTTGCCATCACAGCTGTAGCAGGGATTGGGCCAGTCTCTCTCTAGCATGGTGGTTGAAGGTCCTTGGCCTCCAGCCCAACCAAACCATCCAGGCACAAAGGTATTCAAGTAGAAAGAGCAGTTGCCTCTCAAGCAAATTGTTAGGCTCCGATTTAGAGGCATCATTTTAAAGACAAAGAATGCAGAAGTCAAAGGAATCAGTTGTGACCCATCTTGTGAGCTGAGCCTTCCCTGGCTCTTGGGGTGGTGTTAATCTTTATTTAAAATTGTTTAAGCCACTGGTGGAAGCAAAGAAATATTTATCTAAATCAGGGGTCCCCAACCTGTGGGCCACAGCCCACTAGTGGACCATTAAGAGATTGTAACCAGCCTGTGGAAATGGCTGGCGACCACGCATGCACACACGCATGCTTGCCAGCCACTCTCATGGAATCATCCCCTCCTCCCCCCACCCCCGTTGGTCCACAAGCTGGAAGCATTGGGGAACTGATCTAAATAACAAAATGGAATCCTTTGTTGGAAAAACAAGATGGCCTGGAATCACAGTTCACATTTGAACTGACAGAGTGATGGTACCAAGGAAATGATCAGATTGAATTTCCTTGGATTTTTTAAAAAATGTTCTGTTTTTGAGTATGTGTAGCCTATTCAAAGGTTACACTACATCAGTATGCTTATAATTTCAACATATGCCATCTGTTTTCTTGTATGATTTAGCAATTCAGTATGAATGTGGTACAAAAGCAGTTTAAGGGCTGCTGCCCATTTCTCTTTGACATACTTGCAAAAATATTGCAATACTCAATATTTTGGTTTGTCTAACTTGAAGGTTTACCAGGTAATCTGCAAGTTGTTAAGTTGCCACCCAGAAATTTTATTTTCCTAAAAAATTTGTGCAGTTTATTTGAGATCCAGAACCATTCAGATCATAAAAATGATGATAGGTGTGATTGGTTTGCAGCACACTGCCTTCATTTTCCTGTTTCAATTTTAGAAACAGAGATGGGAAATTTGGCAAGTGCTCATAGGTACCACTACCATTTTGCCTCCCTTTCAAAAACAAATACTGCATGCCATGACTGAACATGGTGCCACAATAGTTTTGATTTACAATTGGCTGCTTCACAAACAGCTTTGGCTTCCATGAGAGCCAAGTCCCTTTACCTGCCTTCAAGGAAGCCAATGCTGTTTGTTATGGACAGTTTAAAGCCCACATCATGTATTGTTATCCCAATATCAGAAGCAACAAATAACTAATGCAAGTACCCAAAGGATTTACATCCTAGCACATCATTTTTACTGGGGGAAGTGGGGTGTGTTTTGTATTGGGTTGTACAAGTAAGCAAGCTGAAGACTCAATGTGGCATCAGTTTCCATCAAGATCTACATACTGACAAATGATATTTCCCAAAACTGTATGACTAAATATTTTCTAGTTCTTTTATCCTGGGAGGGAGAGGGGTGGGGGTTTACAAAAATAAATGTAGTTTTCTTATGAACATTATACCAAAATATCTATGGCAGAAATTAATGATGTTAATTCCTGTTAATCAGATTGGAAATTAAAGAGTAAAAAGATTTGCAGTAAGCTATCGCTTATATAGCTTTTGCACTATATCTCATTTATGAAAAAAGATTTAAAAATATTGAATTTGCTTTTGATATTTTGGTTTTGTGGTGAGAGGGAGCTGATAATAAATTCACCCATGTTTGTTTTATTCAATTTCAGGCATGTTTAAAAATAAAAATCTTGTTACCATAATATTCTGGTTCTTGCCTATTACAGTGTTTGGAATGATGGGAGATATACAAAGGGCATCATTTTGTGAAGAGCTGCAGAACACAAAATACATTGGAATGCAATTCATATATTTATAAATAAATTATAAAACATACTAGCAGTCATCAAGAAAGAAAACACTTGAGGTTGAAGGTTGTTTTGTTTTAGTTGAAATTAAGTTGGGTATTGGAGGATCAATTACACATTTGCAGGTGTTCTTAGCTTAATAGGATAACATTTAACTATCATTTGTTACAAAGAATCTAATTAAATGTAATTAAATAATGCTGAATTTACAAATGAGGAACTATAAGCAATTACCTTCCAGCAGCTTTCTAGATTGTACATCATGAAGTATTTATCATTGAAATGGCTTTTCAAGTGGCTGAACTACCTTTGTTTACAATCATGGGCTTACATCAGGTCAGGTACCCTATACTTAATGTTATACAACTTGCAAATAGGAATATTGAAATCGATGATTCTGGAAAGCATGAACATTGATTTATAGCAACACAGAAAGCACTGTGAAGCTAATTATAAGTATAATTGATCAAGTGCTTTTGTGAAAGCTCCAATAGATTATGAGTTACTTAGGAGAATGGGTCCTTTCTAAATCTTTACTAGGCTGATGGCAATGACCTGGCTTGTTTATAATTTGTTCAAACCATTAATTTGCTTGCCATTCTGAAAGGTAAAGAAAAAGTATAAGCTGCTTTCAGGTAAAAATTACAGCAATGTTTCTCAACCTTGGCAACTTGAAAATGTGTGTGACTTCAACTCCCAGATTTCATAGCCAACATGTTCTTGAGAAGCAAATTAAGAATTAAAAAGTGCAGCTTGCCTTATGAAGATGTTGGCCTACTATTTTTAAATAGTTGTTTATAAACTTAGAATGGGTAATGTTAGTTTCCAAGAATTTGGGCACTACCATTGCTGCCCAAAATGGAATTGAGGTAAAATGGCATAACTTGATGTTAAAAGACAATCTTCATGCTCCCAAGGATATTTACAATTTACCTAAGTCAAGGATGATTATAATTCATCTCACTAAAATGTTAAACTGGCCTTGAAAGGCAACAATTTTCTGGTTCCTTTGCTTAAAGTAAAATTAGTGGGTTTAATGTCTGCCATAACATATAATTTGGCATTTATTTGAGACATGGGGACAGAAGCACAAATACTTTTGTTTTCTAGTTCTTGGGTCCCTGGATTCCTGAAGGGCTCCAAAATGTGTTCTCTTCAGCCAATTGTGCAGAAGGGAGCTTAACTGCATCACAGTATCTGACTTCCGAGAATTCTTGATATTAACTCTGTGAGCTGGTCTGTAAGAATACAGGCTAGAATCTGAAGTTCAAAACTGGTCAGTGTATACATGCTGGACAGCAAATCCTTTTACAGGTAAATCCCCCAAGTATGAATGTTCATTTAGCAAATTTCACAAGAACAATTTTATTCAGAAAGGGTACTTGCTTTAGAAATTCAAAACTGCGATCAAAGAGAGGCCTCTGTAGCCATGTGACTTGTCACTGCTGCAGCGGCTGCCATTTTTAACTGTCCTGTCTGGGCCACTCGAAGCAGGCAGGTTTTTTTTTTGTCCCTGGTCACATGGCCAAACAAGATCCAGTGACCTTTGCAGCCAGCCCGGCACCCAGTTTTTGTTTTTTTGTGCTTCGTGGGCTTGAGGACTAATGCTAGAACTGAGTGCTAGAATTGCTTCTGTAAGTATTTAAAAATATATTTTTTTGTCATTCTAGAGTATTGTTTGTTTGTAAGCACTTTGGGAACTGCTCTGCTTTTTAAGTAGTATACTTTCCAAACTATTGTTTGTAAGTACAGTACTTTGCAAAGATAAAGTTTGTTTGCATTTGCCTTGAAACTACTTGTAGAAATGCTAGCCAGCATCTACACAAAGCATTCTATAAAGTTGTGTTTCCTTGCTTTTATTTTGGAAATTACTGTATATTACTGTAGTTAGTAGGTTTTAAATTTAAATTGCCTCCAGAAGTTGTGGGTGCCCCATCACTGAAAGCTTTTAGGAAGAGCCTAGGTAGACATTTATCAAAAATACTCTCTTGTGAGAAGAAGTGGGTTAGACTAGATGTCCTCAAGTCCCTTCCATATCTATTACTGTTGCAAGCTGAGAGTTCTGTAAATCCCTGCCCCATCTCCCTCTGGCTGGAGACTCTTAAGCTAATTAGTGGAAAGTGTGTTTTTTTTTAAAGCAACTGCAATCTGAGAGTTCTGTAAATGACTGCCTTACCCCACTCTGGGCAGCTGCCTGACGACGCTTGAGGTGGCTAGCAGCAAATGGTTTTCTTTTTTAAAAAAGGCAATTGCAATCGGAGACCTGTGCCAGCCTGCTTGGAGGCCATTTAGTTCCTTGGCCAGAAACAGTTGATGGGCAGGGAAGTCTCTCAGTTCAGTTAATGATGGCAGGGATCAATTAATGAATTGGAGGAAATAGTAAGTTAGATCTTCATTCTTTTAATGACCCATTTGATTCAATTAATGAATTTGATTTTAAAAATTTGTAAAATTGAGCTGATTCATTTGATGAATTTTTTGACTTATGAGCCTAATGGGCAGGCTCCATTAGGTTGGTACCTCGAGGACTACCTGTATATAGCAACCAGAAAGCATGGAGACAGAACATCTATACAGTTAATGATACTTTTTAAAGAATGTATCCTCTGAATTAAGATTCTTTTAAATCTCAAGAAGACTGGTAATTTATGCCTTGGAAAAACATTTCTACATCTTAACATGTTAATTTTCCATAAGCTTTATTAAAGATGAGCAAATTTCAGAATTTGTGTGTGTTTTATATGAAGAGATTGTGGATTTGGTAGGTTAAATTCTCTGATGGTATGAGAGCAAAGGATGTTTGATGTGCCATGCATTAAGAGAGATGCTTTCAAGACCTCCATCTATCTCATTTCTTTGGCTTTCAAAAGGTCATATTAGTGGGTGCAATCATAGCTTTTTTAATCATTTTCTCTAATTTTATTTTCTCCAGTGGTAGCTGATGATTTGAAATTTATTGTAGGAATCCTGAGGCAGTACCACCCTTTTGTGATGTTACAACCAATAGAAGAATAACAGAAGCACATTATCATTTTTCCTTTCTCTGACTGGCTTATCTTCTCTGATATGTGTCATGTTGATCAGTGTGGAACTGAAGGCTATACGAGAGTTAGAGCAGCATCACTGGAAAGAGTTCAAGGAGAGAGGCATCTCCATATCTTATCCATGAGTTGGCCTATCAAATTCCTGGGAACAGGATAACAAACTTAGAAAAACGGATTCTGGGAGAGAGGGGATATGGTTGGGGAAATAAAGATTTAAAGTGACAGGGTTTAAATCGCCATGTTTAGTCCAGCAATTGGCAAAAATATAAAAGATTTAAAAGGAACACATTCCAACAGATTTTCTCTTCCAATCGGGACCTTTATATTCTGAGGCCTAATTCTTGGTCAAGGTGAGAAATGAGTCTTGCCACTGTAGGTATCTGATGAAGTCAGCTGCAGCTCACTAAAGCAGGGGTCACCAACCTTTTGGACCTCGGGACCACTAAATTCATAATTTTAAATTCCGCGGACCACTAATATGAATCCAGCGCGCCACTTGCTGAACCGCCTGGACTCCCAGTGATGGGATGGGGTTCTTCAGGCACTTAGCTTGGCCGCCTGTTTCTGCAACCTTAAACACTCCAAGAGCCATATGGACCAATTTCCAACAGAAAACAAAACACTGGGAGTCACAAAACTGGGTGGGCGTGGCCAACTTGACGTCACTCCCACACAGTTACATGACACACACACCCCAGCCATGCCTACCCAGGTTTTGTGGCTCCCAGTATTTTATTTTCTATGGGACACGGGTCTCTCTCTCATCTCTCTGTGTCTCGCGCTCTGTCTCGCGCTCTGTCTCTTTCATCTCTGTCTCATCTTTCTCTGTGTGTGTCTCTGTCTCTGATCTCTCATTCTGATTCTCCAGCAGTCCCTGGGTCTTGCGGGCGCTTCTTTGGCCTTTGTTGGTGCTGGATGCACCTCGGTTGCTTGGGGAGATGCACAACCTGCTCTCTGCCCCAAGACACTCGCCCAACCTGGCTGCATGGACTCAATGGGTTCCAGGAGGAGGAGGGGACAATGTTTCCCCCATTGTGAAGCATGTTAAATTTAACTCTGTTGTGCAAGGTACTGCAAGAGCAGTGGGCAACCCATGGAGGCGCCAACAGCAGTGGCGGAGAGAAATGGCCAGGCGGGCCAGTGTCTCAGGGCAGAGGAAATTGCACGTCTCCCCGAGCAACCGAGGTGCACGCAGCACCAAAAAGGTCCAGAAGAAATACCTGTGAGACCCAGCAAGAGATGAAGCAAGTACAGGGGTGCTTCACTCCCGTTCTGGAATATGGAACGAATCTCCATCCCCCACCCTTACCTTCTCAGGCCAGGCGAGGAATGACTGGGAAGGGGAGGGGAGGGGCCAGCCACTGGTGGGTTCAGCTGACAGGGAGCCACAGCAGAGGGACGAAAGAGCCATGGGTTGCTGACACCCATTGCTTTGGCCCACCTGCTCTGCTGCCCCCCCTTTGCCGTAACAGCACCATTACCTCGTTCCAGCCGGTGAGGGCTGCACTACTCCTTGCACGTTGCACCACCTGCAAAGTTGCAAGTTGCACGTACCTCCCTGTACGGCGGAGATTTCCAGCCCCACTACGAGCTGCTTGGCCGGTCCCAAATTCCAGAGCTCTAGTCACAGGATTGGCTCATTGGTCATCTGCTCCACCCGGATGCACTGCAGACCACCAAAATTTTCTCACAGACCACCCATTGGTGATCTCTGCGCTAAAGTATCTCCCCTTTAATAAAATGTGTTAGTTGGAAAAAGCTATCAGGCTCCAGTTTTTTTGTTACTGTAGACCGGGGATGTCAAACTCGCATCGTCACAGCGGCGTCACGTGACATATCGGGACTTTTTTCCCCTTCACTAAACCAGACATGGGTGTGGCCAGAGCGTGACGCATCCGACCTACGGGCTTGGAATGACAGCCCTTCCGTAGACTAACACAACTCTTCCTACCATGCTGCACAAAATGTATAAAACTTTGTTTCCCTTTTTGCCTCCCCAGTTATCTCTCCCTGTCCCCTAATCCTCTTGGTTGTTCTCTTAGCCCAAACTTCCCAGCTCACTAAACTAGGGCTTATGTTCCACTTCTAAACTCTAAGCAGCTCTTAAGCAATTTTGGGAAGACTTTCTGGTCTTTGTGTGGTACAGGAAGGAGAGATGTACTTCAAAGGTTTTAGCTATCGTCATTTCTGGATAGTACCTCGAGGTTCATGGGCAATTCAGAGGCACTCTATGCTATTTTCCTAAATTGGATAGATACAAACTTTTCCTTTGTTCCTGTAAGGCTGGCTTCTTATGCCATGGTGTGTCTGGCTCCCAACTTTTTAAAAAATACAGATTAAATAAAGACAGGACATATCCCTTAAGGTCTTGTCCTATTCTATGAATCTATAATTGGACAAGGAAGGAGATGGGACTGTGCAAGTTTTCAACAAGAAAGGCCCATCAATAGCCCATTGGAGACCCAGCATTAGTCTGATCAGTTGTCAGTCCTTTTCTCAGGAAGGCTGTTTAGTCTCAAAAGGCCCTCCGATAGGAATCTGGCTTTTTCTGGAAAATGAGCTGTGCCCATTCAAATACTGTCAGCATTGCAGCTACACTTCCCATGCAACATACAACAATAATAATTCATCTTTTTGTAAGGCAGTTTGATTTGTAGTCATTATGGTCTACAACCCCCTTTTGTTTCATTCCATTAGAAATAAATACTTTTCATTCCATGTGAAGGCCAAACACAGCCCTCTCTATCCTGTAGCATTGGTTTGAATTTGAATTAGTAGTAGTATGAGATCCAAGAGAGCTTTGCTCTGAGCATCTGCCAAAAGATGCTGGAATGATTTCAGGCACTGCAGGTGGGAAATGGGTTAATTATTTGAAATGTATGCTTACCAAATGTCCATCTGCACGGTTTATAACCAGCCTGCTATGCATTTTTTTTTCCTGAAGAAATGTTTGGTCTTGGCTTACGATATTGTCCATTGGTGCTAATGGTTCTGTGTCTACTTACATTTCACATTTTATAAGCAGAGAAATCCCAGGATGTGAAAGGAGGGACAAAATGTCAGTAAAAGCTGAGCTTATTGTGAAAGAGTTTTGGATGCACACCTTTTCTTGATAAAGGGAAGAATTGGCATAGAACCAGTCTTAAACTACATACAGAAATAGCAAATAAAGTGGTTTGCTCACCTGGAGAGGATGTCGTGGGATTCCATACCATACAAGGTATATACAAAAAGAGTAGAAGGTCAAAGAACACAAGGCACACCAAGAAGAAGATGGAGAAACAACATGAAAGACACACTAGAACAAAATCAAGCTAGGGCGGGGATGGAGGGTTGAAGGTGCCCATGCGACCCACACCCACTTACCTTAGGACCGCCACAGCCAGGCCTCCCATGCCCTAATACTTGTTGTGCCACGACTTCTTCAGCCGTTTGTTGCCGCTTGTGGCTGGACGCCGCGAGACTCATGCTGGTGGAGCCCCTTGTGGCAGGACACTGCATGGTGCATTGTGCTGTTGCACATGCAAGGGGCTCCACTAGTGTGGCAAGCCTCGTGATGTCCTGTGAGTGGCTCCACTGGTGTGACGAGCCTCACAGTGTCCTGAGAGTGGCTCTACCAACGTGATGATCCTCACGGCCAGCGGCCACAAGCTTCTGCAGAAGAAGTTGAGCAGTGGTGCAACAGGTGTCGGGGCATGGGAGGCCTGGCTGTGGTGGTCGTAAGGTAAGCGGTTGCAGGGTGCGTGGACACCTCCAACCCCCCCAAACCCACCCCAGCTTAATTTATATA
>JANHFL010008735.1:221034-240526 GCA_032468155.1 Oxyrhabdium leporinum
CCTCCCCCTCTCTCTCTCCCTCTCTCCATCTCTCTCCCTCCCCCCCCTCTCTGTACTGGGATAGGACAGAACCCTTCCCCCTTTTAAAATTACATATAGATTTTGCTACAGTTCCGAAAGAGAAATGGTGGAGGGCTAGTATATAGACACCAGATTACATGTCCAAATAATGATTTCAAGTAAAATTGCACACTCATATTTTCATCCCACCATTAATTTTTCAAATACCTGCAAATGTTCAATTAACAGTAGTCTCTTCCAATGTATCATTATCTTCATTTAGAGTTTTCAGAGAACTAAAACAGAGTATTTTTCCTTTTTGACCTAAATATCCAGGCATTATTTTGGTCTGAGGTGACAACAAATACTTTTGTAAGGCTGAGTAAAAAGAATTGAATCCCTTTAGTGTGGAATTGACTTCCTCAGAACTAGGGACAGACCATTAATTATCCATTCTAGTTTCACTGAAACCAAAATCTTACTGTGAAATAGATTGTACAATGAAGATGCATGAAACAAGTAATTGAACTGAACAGCTCAATACACAACAGGTTGAGTATCAAAGCATTGGCAGTCATTATTGCTAGCACAATTTGCATTTAATACAGAAAAATGGCTCTAGCATTGTGCATTATCCTCCCATCTCCCTGGTTTAGAAATAGAAATGTTTTTGGTGCTTAATATCTTTTTCATGTAGCTGTGCTCAATCCATGCACTCACACATAATACATTTATCTCAGGCAACAAAGTTTTGCTGCCAAATGGTTTTGAATTAATGATTATTAGAAGTCTGATTGTACTGGCTATATGCAGTAACGCTTAAAAGTTGGTGAACCTGTGAGAACAATCAATCAGTGGAACAACTTGCCTTCAAGTTGTTGGAGGCTTTTAAGAAGAGATTAGGCATTGTTGTGACAGATTAGGAAGAGGAAGCAGAAACAAGATAAAAGTAGACTATAGTAGTAGCATTGCGTTCACTTAACTAGTAGCAATAGAGAATAACTGAATAACAGAGTTGGAAGGTACTTTGGAAGTCTTCTAGTCCAATCCTCTGCTCATGCAGGAGACCCTACACCATTCCAGAAAAGTGGCTGTCCACTGTGGACAGCCACTTGTTTGGAATGGTGTAGGGCATGGGTGTCAAGCTGACATCACGTGATATATTGCCACCTTTTTGCCTTTGCAGAGCCAGGGTGGGTGTGGCCTGCGCGTGATGCATCTGGCTGCAGGCTGCAGTTTGACACCCCTGGTCTAGGGTCTCCTACATGAGCAAAGGGTTGGACTAGAAGACCTCCAAGATCCCTTCTGTTACTCCTCTGTTGCTACTAGTTGGTGAACTCAACGTTATTACTATAGTGTAATTTTATCTTGTTGCTTCTTCCTCTTCCTAATCTCTCACAACAATGCTGAGAATGCTGATCCCAAGACAACTACAGTGGCTGTAATTGCCTTGGGGTCAGTCCTTTGACAACACATCAATGTTTGCCTCACTTTCCTAGATACTGTTTTTTGATGTATACAAGTGCATGGTTTGAAGGCAGGATTCTGAATTGTAACATGTAAGGCTTACATGATGGTGGGAGGGGAAAATCATAGTTTGCAATATTTATTGCTGTAAACAAAAAGAAAACCAACAGCCCCCAAGCATTTACAAAATTTACAACATTATGACTTCTGTTTTGAAATGCAGAGGAAACATTCACATTTATGATGACCCAGTCTAGCATGGTACAATCCAGATTGTCTACTGCAATTGTGTATCCTGAATTGGGCTATGGAAGGTATTTAGTACAGCCCCCTTCTCAGTGCAGGACCCTCTAGAATTTTTTGACAGATGGCTATACAGTTTCTGTTTGAAGGTACCTAGTAAAAGAGAATTCACCACCTGTTCTTATTAAGGAGTGCTTATTTATGTTGTCTGTCTCTATCACTTCCCTTGTCCAATCCCCTAGTGATTTATCCAGGAGTTGCTATTAAAAGAAACTGTGAGGGGATAAGAGACTGTGGATGTTATTATGCTGGGTGAAATACATATGTATTGCTAGCAGCAACTCTCCTATAGAAGAAAGTATTGCTGGGAACAGTCTACTTATCAAACTTATGGGAAGCATTAAAGTTATCAACTTGGAACTTCTTTGGAGGAATGAAGATCACCTATGCTATCTTTAATAACTTTGCCATTTAATAAAGGCATCTGCTTGGAAGAGCTTTAATCTGCTAATATGAAAAAATGAATCATCTAATGTGGATGACTTTATTTTTAATGCTTAATTAAACATCTGATGTCTCGGGGGGGGGGAATGGCAGTACGTGGCTAACTTTATTCGGGCTTGGGAGTTAAATAAGGCTGGGCTTGGTTAATATTAGGATGAGAGACCACTGAGGAATAAAGCAGCTGAAAGAGCTCCAAAAAACTTCCTGGAAAAACTCCATTAATAAGCTACTTCTGCATTATTTCTAGCTAAATTACATATACATTGTTCTTAGAATCATCAGAGATTGAACTTGACTCAAAGGAGACATTTAAAATGAACTGTGATTGTTGAATTGTTACATTATATTATGTATAATAAACAGATATATTTAAAATGTCTAGTCTAGGAGAATAAAGATTTCTGAAAAATGTAGGATATAAATGGATAGGTAACAATTTGTTTTGTAGATCTGGGAAAAAACCCAAACATGGATGCTTTGTTTTCTGTTCTATAGTGCATTAAAGCAGAGCTACTGAAATATAACTTTTTTTTTGCCTTTTTCAATCATTGGAGTAATCATTCTATTCTTTTTCAATTGGTGGGTCTTGAGTAATCACTTGCTTTTATACCCTCATCTTGATTTATAAACTTATTTTGCTTTCTTTATTTCATTTCTCAAGACCGTCTCCACCGTTGGTGCCTGTAAATAAATCTGTAAATAAAGGTATGCTTTTGCATCAAAGTTTATGATTCTTGCAGTTAATCTCATCTTAGCCAGCAGCTTTTTACAGAATTGAAATAGGCAGATGAAAAATGCTATTGATTAAAGGTCAATAATTATCTGAGCAGAAAGGAAAGAAATCCTCCACATATCAGTCCTATTTCAGATGCATTTGGAAGTATAAATCTACTTAAACAGAAGAAAAAGATACATTTCCCCCCTAAAATGGATTATGAAAAAGACTCTGACAGTGGAGAAACATGAAGAATAACTCTGATAAAATGTCTGCAGGATTCTTCCCATATATTTTGTATATCTCCTTTCTTGCAAAGTATGTCATAAACAGAATCTGGTCCATTGCACAGAATGGGACTGTAATTAACTCCTTGCCCTTCATAATGCTTATGCCATTTGGTAGCTCCAGTTTACACTCCATAACATCCCCCCCTTTTTTGTGTAACAGAAGAGGTGGTGCTTAGAGAGAAAACTAAGCAGGTTAGATCTTTTGGTTCAAGACTCAGTAAATCAGGATTGTTGACTAACCTTGGTTCAAGTAAAACAACAACAACACATTTTCATATTGTTGCCAAGAAAGCAGATTGGACATATCTCTGTAGTCAGCAGGAAGTGATAACATATATTTTCCCCACCTTTTGATGTGTGGAAAAGCTAAGATATATACTTATTCAAGCAGTCTGAAATTGTTCTGCATTGTTCATTGGAATGTCCTTTTAAACTGTTTTCAGAACACCGATTAATAGGTAAAATGCATTTATTTATTAAATTTATAAGGCACTCAACTCCATCACAGTCTGGATGGTGTGCAGGATGAAACAATAAATCAGAATAATAATAAAACTGTATAAGAAGAAATGTCTGGAAAAAAACCCACTACCAGCTTGATCTGTTGGGAAAGGCATTGCGTGGGGTGGCTCAGGTTCACCTGCCCGGAAGGAAAGAAGCATTTGAAGGCAGATTTCTGGGCTTCCCTGTTCCAAGAGTCGTAGAGCCCCAGAGTCAAGATGGGGGTGACCAAGTGATGCAATCAAAGCTCCTTTTTTCTTGTGAGCATCACAGCCCTGGCGTGCCAAAACAGGCAGAGCTTTCAGCTTGACTTTTTTGACCCAATCTGCAGACGTGCCTGACCTTTAGGTACTTCCTTTTTTTACATAAAGACGACTAAGAACTGGGAAAAAAGTGTACTCACAGTACATGGAAAGGAATTTATATTAAGTACAAATAACGGGGGAGAGGCTATTTTTAGATGAGAAAAATATGGGTTTTAGTAAATTCCATTTAGGATTGTTGTCTTTACGCTTGCAGAGAAAATCAGTGCTAGGTTTCTTTGAAACTTTATTAATGTACACGTTTATATTCAATTTTAATAAGTCAACATAAATTGGCACTGCAGAATGTCATTTTATATGTATTTGAAAGGGCAGAAAGGCAGCAGAGTTCCGCCAAAGTATAAATAGAGAAATAAAAATTGATTTACAAATTCATTTGTTATTAGTTTTCAAAAGTGCATGCTTACAGTGCCCATACCATTCATATTATCTTACATTTTTAAGTTCAAACTCAGTGAAACTCTGTGAACGTTTTGAGGAAATGAATGTTGAATGTAATTGGGAGAAAATTGTCAAGGGATTTGATGGGGTGTTTTTTTTCCTTGGGAGAAACTTGTTTCACATTTCAGAAAAAGAGGTTTTCTCTGGCTGACAAGTAGTGAGTCTTCTGTTTCAACAACACTTGGCTGCATCAGACTGTGTAACCCAGGAGTTGTCAGTCTGGCTTATAATAGTGAGAAATTTTCATTCCATTGTGTCAGTCTTTCATTACATTTTTTTTTCACAAAAATGATTAAGATTTCAAAGTTTCATGCATTTCTGATCTGACGGAGTGAGCTAAGCTTCAAAATGCACATTGTTTTGTGCTTTCTTGCCAGATGAATATAACTTGCACTTAGATTTTTATGTAAATAGTGCACACCTTTAATCACTTGATCCTTCAGAAAATAAAAAGGATTAGGACCACCTTTTTATTAGATTGAATTAAAAATTTCAGCAAGCTTTATATTCAGGAGATTTTTCAGCTGCCTAGGAATCTTGGGAATTTCTTGGAATCTTATTAGGAATTAGACTAAGACACAAAACAGTACAGGAATATGTCATGTGCTTTAAAATAATTTCTCAATTCATGCAAAGTAACCCAAGGCCAAATACTTGATTTGATGAAGATTGAATCCATAAACTGAATTTGAAGGATTTGGCAAATCTGATTTGGTTGCTTGTTAGGATATGTCTTAATTGTCAACCACAGAATCACTTTTTTTATAGATAGTATCAAAATGCTGGGATAATACTTTAGAACTGTAGTGTGTGATTTAGCAGTAAATCCTACTAAGTTCAATGGGACATACTCCCATATAAGTATATAATTTCATCCTTATGTTTGCTATCTACTATGAACCTTCTCCTGGGCTTAAATACCTGGGACTTCAAACAAATATCACTTAACAGAAGGGTTAGAATCATGACCTTGTCATGACCAAACCCACATTAACATTCAGAAGAATACAGGCAAGACCAGATTCACAATAGAACCTAAAAAAAACTTTCAGTTGGACTGTTTTGGGCTTCAAAAATGTAAGCTGAGTGTCCTTCTGAAAATGAAAGGCTTGCCAGTAGCGAAAACAATGAAAGATATGTACTGAGAGAAATCTAAAACTTCAAAGGCTGGGAAGAGCATTAAGGGTAAACAGTTGCCTTCCTGGGCCAGGAGAATTCCCAGAGAACCGTTTGCCTCTAAGTTCAATTGTGCTCTTATTTTCCTTGATATTTTTTCAGAGTTGCTAAGACGGTTAGGCTGAATTTCCATAAATTCTGCACTAAATTTACACTAGAAAGCAAGGAGTAGACCATTTTATAACATCCAGGAAACTGATAGAGAATTCCATAAACATAGGTTATTATTATCTAGCAAAAAAAGGTTACTTTTATCTATTTTTCAGAGTATGTTTAATATTCAGGTGTCTTTCATTAACTGAAATATTACAGGTATTACCCTCAGACTCGTAATCTAGAAAACACACGGTTGAAAGTCTGAAGGGAATTCAACTCTCTTTATCCTGAGCAGCTGATATTTGGTCAACAGCCATAGAAAACCCAACTCATGTGAAATAGGGCAACCCTATAACTTAACTTTATTATGTAAGCCTAACATGAAATTTTGTGCAAAGGGCATGGAGGAAAAGAATAAACAGTATTAAAAGCAAAAATGTACTTTGAATGAGCCATAATTATTTTTATATTATAATGTTCAGAGAGTTGCATTGAGAACTGTATCTTGCGGGGGAGGGGGGGGTGTTCCAATCTTGTGCAATTGTAATGTATACATTCATGTCAACTTTCTGTTGTATACCAAATATGCTTTGTTGCACATTTTGGCAAGATGTAAAGATGCTTACATGAAAAGCAAACAGTCATTTATTTCAGATTGTTAAATATAAGAAGTCAAAGATAACCTTATCCACAGTGACACAGTGGTTAGAGTGCAGCACTGCAGGCTACTTCTGCTGACTGCTGCCTGCCTGCAATTTGGCAGTTTGAATCTCACCAGTCTTAAAGTTGACTCAGCCTTCCATCCTTCCGAGGTTGGTAAAATGAGGAACCAGATTGTTGGGGGCAAGAGGCTGACTCTGTAAACCACTTAGAGAGGGTTGTAAAGCACTGTGAAGTGGTATATAAGTCTAAGTGCTATTGTTATTGCTATTGTTAATAAACTTCCACTTTTAATTTTAACATTTCTTGCTTCAAAACATAGTTAAGAGTCAGGAATCAATTAGTATGGCAACTGATGCTCACTTAATGTTAAGTGACTCTTCAATAATTGACCAGTAATTGATAATGAAATCCAGAAATAATTAAAGCTTTAGGAATGCACCTGTCTGAGTGTTTTAAAGACACAAACTCATATTCTATGTAATATGATAAAATATTTGCATTGAAATGGCATGTTTGTATGGATCTACACAAGCAATTAAATATCAATACCAAAGAAAAAGATGGTAACATTGCTTTCACTATCTCCTACATTGCCTAAAATGCAGATTTCCTTTATTATTTTAACAATGATAACAAGGGGCAATGTTAATATACCATGGATATAAATAAGAGTTCTTGAGACACATGAACTTTGCAGCTAAATCAAATATACTTTTCTGATATTGTTTGAACTTGCAGCCTTCATATCTCAGGACCAGCATAGAACTGGATAAAAGCTCAGGTGTTATTGTCAATCTTTGTAATTATTTATGGAATTCATTAGGAATCTACAGACATCAGCAATCTTCCCCAAGATCCTATTGAAAAGATTAAGGTCAGAGATTTTTGACAGCCTGTGTACATTGATTGGTGCAGTCTATCTGTTTTGTCCCTCCAAGATTGCCCTCAAGAGTGGAGACATGCCTGAGTAGGAACATAACATTAAAGTTGTGCTATCTGTCTGACAGCACAAGGCTGCTCATGTGCTTTGCATCAGGACCATAGCACACCAGTGACAGTAACTCAAGTCTCCTTTGAGTGAAACATTGACTTCATGGATATGGTCCATGTATTTTTGTTGGCAACAAGATGAAATTAGTTTGCCATTGTCATCTTCTGAGACCATTCTTCCTGTGAATTTGTTGTTAGCTATCAATTTTCGCCTTGCTATTTGGGGGAACACAAATGAAATAAGGGGACATTTAGATTTAAATATACAGCTTGAGTAATTTCTCTGTGGATTATTTCCAAATAAACATTTACCAAATTTTCTCAAGAAGGTCTTAGAAACTAGTTATTAGAAAGCTGAGCAGAAATGAGATGAACACATAGATAAGGAAGGAATTAGAAATTGGACTATATCTTATTTACAGGTTATAATTTTAGACTTACACAAACACTAACCGAGTATAAAAGGGTGTTGTGCCCCTTGCATGAAGCCACCTTCATTGTGTGCCTTGTGTGTTAAATAAATTTTTAAGCTCTGCAATACATTGTCTAGTATTTGATTGAGCAAGGAATGAAACATAGGGAAGAAATTCTTCCAACAAGGTTTTGGTAAAGTTAATCTCAGTTACGTTTTCCCCCCCTCTCCCCCCCCCTCCAAATCTTACCTGCACAAATCAGTTGATAATAGTCCTCTAGCTCAGGGGTCTCCAATCTTGGTAACTTTAAGCCTGGAGGACTTCAAGTCCCAGAATTCCCCAGCCAGCTTTGTTGGGGAAGTCCTCCAGGCTTAAAGTTACCAAGGTTGGAGACCCCTGCTCTAGCTGATGAACAGGATCAGGCCTGCTTCTCTTGAGATCTGCCATCACAGAGAAGTGGCAGTTGGAGGCAGGTGTTCTATCTAAAGGGGAAAGCGACTTTGCTGTAATTCTGCCATGACTCTGAAACAGATTGAAGCTATTCCCTTTGACTCACACCTCGGCTTCTTTGAATTATGTGGCAAGTGTTATTCCAAGATATCTAGAAGTGTAGGTTTTGGTTGTGTTTCCTTGCTCTTTGATTCAGGAAAAGCAGATTTGCTGTGCCTTTATTTATTTTTTGTCAGTATATTAGAAAACACTCCTACTTGCTCTCATCAGCAATGATGACTGATCAATGAAGTGTGCAAAAATATTGTATAAGTAAATATGAATTTATTGAACTTAATTTTAAAAATGCACAACCTGACTAGTCTGCCGAAACTTTGATATTGCTGTAAAGTAGAATCTCCTATCTTGCTTTCCTCTTTCCACTAACAGGCCCAACTGCTAACTGGCTTACCTCAGTATCTTTTAATCTCTACTTTCCTGCTTGATAAAAACAATTATGTGCCACCAGGTGGATTGACTCATTGACCATCTAGACAGATTTTCTCCAGGGTGATCTGCCCCCAACCTGGCTCTTCAGGTCTTCTAATGATTCCTGAAAGGGCAAATTGGGGACAAATTGTCATGGGAAAAAAATCTATGTATATAATTGCTAAGAGTTGATACTGCAGTTAATGTATGGATTTGATTTTTGTTTAGTATCTCAGTACCTAACTTCTGCTTCATAACAGGATTCCCATAGTATAACAAGGAAAAAAAGCAAATTAGAAAGGCTGTATAGTATCAAATGGGGGGTGGAGTGGAGGAAGGAAAAACCAGATCAGACGAAAAAGCAACTGGACTGTGGGTGTCCACCAGACAAATTATTTGGGGAAAAGTTTTCCACAATGGCCTTTGATTGCCAATGCATAACATGCTGTAATCTTATTCCCTCACCACTGTGCCTTCCATTCCATTTATACAGTTCCAAATTCTTGTTGGCTATATGTTATATATGTTGAAGGGCAAAATTTGACTTCTCAAAACCTGTTTGTATGTACACCCAGAGCAATTTCAGAAATTGCCATGAAAATAGTTATTTTTAATTAAGAACAAAAGAATAAAGGTAGGAGAATTGTCATCTTAACTATATGTAATAGCTGCAATATGACACTTTAGAGCTGCAGAAATATTTAATTTAATATAAACTATCAGAATTCATGCTAGTATGGTTCTAAAATTTGGTCATTCAATGTTAGTATATTTAACAGCTGGTTTGCCAAAATTCTCTGGCTTAAATCCCAGTATTCAAAGAACTTTAATGTAAGATTTTGTGAGAAGAAGTGATGGATTGAAAATACCTTCACTAAAAGCAGAGCCCACGACTGCAGCAGAATGAAGAGCTGGTGAGTCGACCAGCTCTTCAAACCTCTCCAGATGAGGAAAGTATTTGAGATCACCCACAAGTGTTCCTGACAGCTGCAAGGTAGTGGTCTCCAGTGACTCTATTATTGCTCTGAGGGAATAGCCATCTTGGTCAAACCATGGTTGGCACCGTGGTTGACACTAAGTTTGCATGCAGCTGGTCCTTGCTTAGTGACCATTCAAAGTTTTGACAAACAGCCCAAAAGGTACTTAGGACCCAGTTCTGATGTTCTAATGGCCACACATACAAACACACAAGCACACCATGGTCATGTGAAGTAATTTCTTTATATCTTCCTTTCTTTTCTGCACCTGCTATGCTTTCTTTTTATTCTTTTACTGTATCTTTTTTAGTTTGTACAAATTTTTACTATTGTAATTATAATATTTTAATAATATTGCTATTAAAAATATGAAGTTATTTTGTGATCATGTTTGGACAAACTTAAATATACAAAGCCATACTATGCAATGAAAATGATTTAGCAAGAAATAAAAGTCAGCAGAGGCTATGAGTGTTTGACTATCCCATGATATTGACCTTAGTAAATGATCATTTTTATTTTATTATGCCATTTTCTTTCTCATGAGGGATCACAGCAGAAAATGTTGAGGATGACCTGACTAGTTTTGTAATGTAAATTAATATTAACAATCTGTCCATTTTTTTCTGAGTAATTAAACATTAATGACCAAAGCTCAATGTTTTCATGGGAATTAATAATGGCTTTGGGAGTTATGGTATGAAGTTAAATGAAGGTCCATTAGCTCTAACCATCCATTAATATCAGTGTTTGTGGGGGGGGGGATAATTTCTGTTCTTCTATGAGTATTTGATAGTGTTTCCTCCTTTTCTGGCTCTTCTATTTATTAGAAAACTAATTGCAATTTGGTCAACATCCTGTGAGGACCCTTAAGGGTAAATGAAATTGAACGTCATAGCAGCAAGCACCTGGAATGTGATGCAAGTCCTTTGTTTGAATACAATCATTGTGGCTGGGTTTATCAATTTTGTTCAAGACAAAAACAGTAGGAGAGTCGACGGAGCTGTTGTATTCATACAGTGCCTTCAATGTTCTTGCCAAGAAGTTAATGATTTTGATAAGACTTATTCTAAGATAGGAATGCAGGATTGCAGCTCCACTCTTTTTGTTAAATGATACATGAACATGAACAACTGACCTTTATTTCTCTCTCCAATGCCCATTCACTCCTCTCCTCTTGAGTGGCACATTTCTCCATCTCATAAAACAAGATCTGATTACACAGACAATGATGACTTTCACTGGCTCAAGCTTGCCGAAGAGAAATATCCCCAAATTAAGATCATCCTCAGGAGTGGAGGCATGCCTGAGTACAAACAGCATGAATGTTATGCTATCTGTCCAACAATGTTTACTCATGGGATTTGCATCAGAGCTGTGGCACATCAGGAAGATGCACATCAGTACCGTAGTTCAAGTCTCTTTTGAGGGAAGCATAGTGACTTGTTGGACATGGTCTATGTACTTTTGTCACTGTCATCTTCTGGGACCTTTTTGCTTCCCTGGCATATTTTACAGTCCTGTTGATCTACCCATTACAAAAATCCCTTTTACATATATATAAGCCTAAAGCTAGGACATTACACTGAAGCATAGGTGGATTTACTGATCAATATGGTAGCAATTCTCAGTCTTCAAATACTTTTCCAGCAGTTAGCTTGCATTCTTGCAGTTTGTTTGCTTAAGAAAATTTATATAGCTGCCCAACTCACTCTCAGCAGCAGTTTACAAGGACATAAACCCAATACAAAACAATAAAATAATAATCTCACAGACTCCTGGTGACCACAATCGAATGATCCACGCTTTCTGAAAGTTAACACTTTCCCTTAGCTTATTATTTCTTTCTGCAGATTCTAGGCACCCACCTGCTTTTTGCTGAGTTTGCTTGGTCTAGAAAACTATCGTTCCCAAAACTATCAACTTATTATGAAACATTTAATAAAATAGGGGCTACTTCTGATACAAATTCCTCCTTCAAAGTCTACAATAATCTCCCACTGAGGTTCTAACTGGATCAGTCCCTGTTTAGCTTATGAGCCCAGAGAAGCCAGGTGATCTCACCAGGACAGAACATAACAAGACAATTGCAACCTGTATCACACAGAAGAGACTTTTTGTTTCTTTTGGATTCTCAATGAATTTTTTATCACTCTCCCCATTGCTGTTTGGTGAAACACAGATGAAATAAGGAACATTTGAATATGCACGACACACTGTTACAGCTTGAATGATTTCAATATGATTTATTTCTAAATAAATGTTTACCAAATAATTTCAAAAAGGTTTGCAAGCAATGGACAAAGTTAACTCCAGTACGTCTCCCACCCTTCTTCAAATTTACATGCACAAATCAACTGATAATAGTCCTCTGGCTAATGAACAAGCTTGGTCCACATTTATCTTCAAATCTGCTTATAGCAGAGGGAGATGTTTTATCTAAAGAGGGAAGCAAATTCACTGTAGCTCTGCTAAGACTTTCCAGGTCAAGGAGTCATGATTAGGACTTTCTTTTTACCTTGTATGATGAATAGCTATGTTCTTTGACTCACACTCAGGCTTCTTTGGGGTAACTTACAGGCGCTACTCAGGAATATTTAAAAGTGCTTTATTGTCATGCAGAATTGTTTTCTGTGGGCTTTGACTTTCTGTCCAAACCCCACTAGGTAGTCTTCATTTAATATCCAATCTTTCAGTGATCGTTTGAAGTTACAATGTTACTAAATGAGTTACTTTATGATGGATCCTCATAATTGTAGCAATGTCATGACATCCCTGCGATCACACGATCACCATTCAGGCACTTGATAATCAGCTTGCAGTGGCTCCTGGTTACTTGATGATCATTTCTGATCTTCACTGCCAAATTCCAACAAGTAAAGTACCACCAAGGACAACAATTTTGACATATTTTGGGGACATATGCAAGACATAGAGGATACTTATAAGTTTTTTCCCTTCTGTTCTTTAGCTCAAAAGGTTTGCAGCACAGTTTCAGAAGATAAACAATAAGGAAATAGCTTTCTGCAGATCTATAGCCTAAGGCAAGGAGTGGGCAAACATATCTAATATAGAAACCCCCTTTTTGGTGACCATCACTGGTTTGTTATAACAAAATGTGATAGAAAATATAATGAATTAGCATGCAATTATTTATTTACTGAGAATTGTATGCCAAATCCATTTAACTTGTGAGTGGCTTGCATTCTATACACTGTAACAAGATTAAAATGCAAGAATCATACAAGGCAAAAAAGCATTTGACAAATTCTTAGAGTTGAAATCCACACATTTTAAAGTTATCAAGGTTGAAAACACTGCTACAAACTGTAGTAGAAACTTCTAAAAGGCTGAAAAAAACATGATAAACAATCTGTTTCTCCCCCTCTGCAGTGCCTGAAGAAAGATCACCTGCTCCAAGCTAAAAAAGTAGAGAAGGAAGGTTGGGGTGGGGAGGGGGAGAGGAGGAAGAAAAATCTAAAGAAATATCTTTCTGCTTCCCAAATTGTATTTATTTATTGTCATGCCTCTCTTTTTATATCCCAACAATTCACTTGAAAAATACAATCCAGTGATTGAACATTTGCTAGAAAAACATGCTAAGCAGCTGTTTTGATTTTTACAGCTTTGGGAAGGATATTCTTTGCTGAGTTCAACACTATCAATGTTAATAGAGGCAGGGATAGAGGTGTCTCCTCCTCATCCATCCTTTTTTAAGTTTTTGTGTTGGGCTAACTAATTTCCTGAGCAGGAAATCTTGTACCACTCCAGACAAACAGTTGTCCAATCTCTTCTTGAAAACCTCCAGTGATGGAGCACCTATAATGTCTGGAGGCAAGTCATTATACTGTTTAATTGTTTTTCACTGTCAGGAAATCTCTTCTAAGTTCTAGCTTGGATCTCTCATTAATGATCTCCCACCCATTACTTCTTGTTTTGGCCTCAGGTGCTTTGCAGAATAGGTCAACCCCATCTGTGAGAGCCCCTCAAGTACTGGAAAACTGCTATCATGTCATTCCTAGTCTTTCTCTTCATTAGACTAGACATGCCTAGTTCTCTTAACCATTCATCATATTGTTTAGCCTGCAGACCCTTATGTTATTTGTTGCTCTTCTCTGTGCTCTTTTCTAGGGTCTTAGCATGTTTTTTTATATTGTGGTGACAAGAACTGAACACAATACAGTAGAACCTCTGGTCATGAACGCTTCTGATCATGACCAAATCGGGTTTCAACCAAAAAATTCTCAATTTTTTTTTCACGGCCAATTTCCCCTTCCGCACCATTTTTTTTCTAAGTGCCAAATTTCCAAAATTAGGTTCGGGTCATGACCAAATCGGGTTGCAACCAAAGTTATGGAATGAATTATGGTCGTGACCAGAGGTTCTACTGTATTCCAAGTATAGTCTCACCAGTGCAGTGTAAAACAGTACTGTCACTTCCTGTGATCTTGATACTATCCATTTATTGATACAGCATAGGACTGCTGGTGTTTTTGGCAGCTGCAGCACCATGCTGGCTCATACTTAAGTAGTGGCCCACTAGGACACCTAAATCCCTCTCACAGTTACTATTTTTGAGCCAGGTATTCTATACCTGTGCATTTCTTTTTTGTTGCCTAAGTCTGGGACCTTCCTTTTCTCACCACTAAATGCCTTCTGTTGGATAGGGTCCAGTGTTGAGGTTTATTAGTATCGTTTTGAATCTTGAGTTTGTCTTCCAAAGTGTTAGCTATTCCCCCTAGCTTGGTATCATCTGCAAATTAAATGAGTTCCCTTCTATTCCCTCATCTAAATTGTTTGTGAAGATGTTGAAGAGAACTCGGCCTAAACAGAACCTTGAGGTAGTGCACTGCTTACTTCCCTCCATGTAGATGTAGTTCCATTAAGGACTACACACTGAGTGTCATTGGTCAGCCATTGTTTGTCTTTTGTTTTACATACGTCAATCATCTCCTTTTTTTCTCTTTCTTTGTAGGTTGTCCATTCTCTCTCTGTTTCCTTATTCTCTTCACTCTCTGTTTTTGCTTTCTGATTGCTTGCTAATACTGTAAGGAAGTGCCCAGTTAACTTTGTGCTATCATTCAGCTAAGACAACAGAGTATTGGACTGGCAGCAGCTCA
Source organism: Oxyrhabdium leporinum (assembly GCA_032468155.1). Taxonomy (NCBI): domain Eukaryota; kingdom Metazoa; phylum Chordata; class Lepidosauria; order Squamata; family Cyclocoridae; genus Oxyrhabdium; species Oxyrhabdium leporinum. Next base: position 235,872 of record JANHFL010008735.1, read on the forward strand.
GAAGTCATCTTGATCCCATTATGCAGCTTAGTCAAAATCTGCTTATTATTGGCTTGTGTTCAAACATCCAATGAGGTTTCTTGAACATGGAGGCAACTAGCTTTCCTCAATGGAGCACTTCTGGTGTGCCAAATCCATATAACTGCCTGTGGCTCACACTCTATGCACTGTAACAAGATTAAAATACAAGTATCATACAAGGTAATCACACACAGTATAAAAAAATCTCGCCTTACTGCTAGAATTTACAAGCCAAGTTGAAAACATCAACAGGACAATTAGTTAAATCTTCTGCTCCAATCAGCCTATGGACATCCTTGGGTACCACAGATTGAAATTGATCTAGTCTAAGCACACTTAACATCCCATAATTGCCTGCATCAATTATGTCATACAGATTGGCCCAAATGTGAGAGATGTTACAAATCAAACTCTGAGAGGGGGTGACAAGGAAATAAGTTGAACCAGCCAATTCACAGTCTCAAAAAGGCTCATTATGTCATGAGCTATGAATATAGATAACTGCATAATAAAATGGCTTTTTTTACTCTATGCATTGCCATAGCATAAACTCTCAAGCACTTAAAACATGGAAAAACAGGGTTGCAAAGGACCTTGGAGGTTTTCTAGTCCACCCCTCTTGTGTCTTATCCTATGCTAGTTGAGTCTTCTCTTACATGGACCTTGCTGCTTTAGCTCCTACAGATCATTCAAACACCCCAGATTATTTCTGAAGTAGGTCAAAGAGGGCACTTAGAAGCGATTATGATAATTTCCCTAACAGGCTTCCATTCCAGATACCCACTAGACCCTTCACAGAATCACTAGTGCTTGGGTGGCAGCTGTGGCCTGGGGGGACTTTGCACAGAAGTTTCTAGTGTGTCAGTTGTATACATTTCTGAACTTGGAGCATATTTAGCCAGTCACCTGTACACTAATCACCTCACCTGGACTATTGCAAAGTGCTGTAGACAAGGCTGTCCTTGGACCACTTGGAAACTACCACTGGAACAGAATGCAATATCATGGACAGTACACTGTGATATGCCCACGTGGCACCACTGTTTCATGAGCAGCTGAGATTTCTAGTTGGCATCTGGGTGCAGTTCAAGGTGTGGTTATCCTCTATAAAGCTCTTCATGCCCTGAGAGTCTGCAGGCTCCAAATTAAATAACGGTATCTATTGGGACCTAGGAAACACATCTTCTCTGTTCCAGTATCTACCTTTTTTTGGAATAAATATCTAGCTGGCCAAAAAATAGTGAGAGTGTCCTAAGAGCATTTCTGTGGATAGGGCAGCCAGGTTTGATTGGACTTTCAAGTCCTTGGCATATTGTTTAAGGGCTGACACTAAATGCTCATTTTATATTATCAGGATTGTATCAGGTAAGAAACAATAGCATTTCAGTTTCTCATCAAGGTTTTGTTCCAAGATGTGACAAAGTCATTGATTAAAAATCAAGAGTCTTAAACCCAGGGGTGGAGAGAAAATACTTTATCCAGTAGAAGATGTATGCCACTATCAGTGTTGGTTTTGGTTAGCCTCAAGGCATAAGACCATGTTAGGAACAAAGGGATTCGAAATATGTTCTTGAGAATTTAGTTTGCACCTTCTTGAAAGGGGTGAAGGAGATGCATAGTCCTGATTTGGCTCTGAATGAAAGTAGTGCCCAGACTCCAGCCAAACATACATTTAAAGCTCGTTTACCCATAAAGAATACCTTCACTTACATTGGCCACTGAAAAAATACAGACTAACCTAAGTGCCTCCTTTTCCTCTCTTATATAATACTATGTATGTTTGTTCATTCATAGATTCCAGTGAATTCAATGGATCCTTTTCTGAGAGAAATGTGTGCATATGGAGCTATTCTTTTAAAGAAATTTGAAAAAGCACAAAGAATAAAGCATGCAACTGGATTTTTCAATAAAATGTTCAGGAGGCTGTATTCTCACAGGAAATTAATGATATAGTAAAAATATAGTCTACAGCATCATCAGATATAAAAGCAAATATATTTTCCTTGGTTAATGGAGTGTAATAGAGTGCCATACATTTTCATTTCCTAAGAGCTATGTTTCTCAATTTTGACAACTTTAAGATGTGTGGACTTCAACTCCCAGAATTTCCCAGCCTGCACAGTTGCCAAAGTTGAAAATTTCTGATGTAAAGAGAGAAAAATCAAACTTATTGCTCAAAAACAGGGATTATATTGTACTTATTTAGAATATAAATTAAGGAGTGTAAAGTAAAAATAAAAATCTCACTGAATTTATTTACATATACATTATTTACAGTCTTCCAATATCAATCATCTTCCTTGCATGGGAAATATTACTGTAATCCTGGCAAAAAAATTTTTTTTCTCAGTGTGAGTTAGACATTTCCTTAAACATACAATTTTCACACAGACATATTTGATGTAGAGTCTGGGCCAAATGCAAGTCTTGTCTCTAATGGCATTGTATGCCAACTATGGCCAATTTTGTAAGATTCATGGTGGCTAACTTAGCATCAAACTAAATGGCAGGTGAATGCCCGTTATATAGCTTAATGCTAAAAGAGATAGTATGCAAAGATGCTTGGCAGGGAAAGAGGTAGTGCTACAGCTTCTAGGTAGCTGGCAAGCAAGAGAACTAAATTTTGTCTGGCAATGGTTATTGCGAAAGGTGCAGGTGAGCCTGAATTTGAACTGGGGATCTGGGATTCAGACATAATTCAATTTGAGTTTATGATTGAAGGTTCAAGCTGGGACTAGTTGTAAAAAATGTTTTTATAGGCTATAATGGAGAAACTTCAAAATATTTGAAGCCACTTCAGTTTTTATCAGGGGAGATGAACCATTTACAGAATCTTTGGCTTGCCAAGTTTCCCCTAGATATTCTTAAAGGTTGTATTACAAAAGTTTCTTTTTATACTCTTCCTGCATTGAACAGATTAAATGAATAGATAGCAGAGATGAGGCAAGGGCAATATCTCAACTTTGTCTAGCAAAAAAAACTATAGAGAAGTTGTTTGAAGCAAATCAGAACAGTGCTACTCCAACTGAAAAAGAAAATTGTTCAAAAACTTTTTTCCATTATTTTTTGTCTTGTTAAGAGATACTGGCTGGAAATACTTTTAGAACATAGAATAATAGAGTTGGAAGAGACCTTGGAGGTCTTCTAGTCCACCTCCCTGCATGAGCAGGAGACTGATAACATTTCAGACAAATGGTTGTACAGTCTTTTTTTGAAAGCCTCCAGTGATTGAGCACCCACAACTTCTGAAGGCAAGAGATTTCATTGGTTGATTGTCCTCACTGTTATGAAATGTCTCCTTAGTTCTAGGTTGCTTCTTTCCTTGGTTAGTTTCCAACCATTATTTCTTGTCTTGCCTTCTGGTGCTTTGAAAGCAGTTTGACCCCCTCATCCTTGTAAGAGCCCCTCAAATATTGGAACAGTGCTATCATGTCTCACTTAGTCCTTCTTTTCATTAGACTAGACATACCCAATTACTGTAACCATTCTTCAGGTTTTAGCCTCCAGCCCCCTAATCATCTTTGTTGCTCTTCTCTGCACTCTTTTCAGAATCTCAACATCTTTTTTGAATTGGGTGACCAGAACTGGATTTAAAGTAGGGATCAGTGCTTTTCTGCCACTGATCCCCAGATTTCTAGGACAGTAAGAGAATCTGGATCAGGGGTGTGGCACTTTCTGGGCAGGAGCCTCCAACCTGGGTCTTTGTGGTTTTTAGCCTGTTAATGAGAGGCAGCAGGAGCAGGAGCTGTTCCTGCTGCCTCTCAAACTATTTTCCAAAGCGGTGAGATTCAATGCCACAAAATTAAAGGCACAGAAGAAACAGTATTCATAGGTTTGCCATCTTGTTCTTAAAATTGATAATTTTGGACCAATTTCTATCCACTGTTAGTTTGGCATCCATGTACTCACTGTTGGAAGTCCTCAACTCACCGAGGTCAGGGAGAAGGTAAAAGTTAGGCTTGCTCCAAGAGTGTACACTGGACTGGTCAGCTTGATTTTAATCAGAGTATATAATGGTATGTGAGAATAACCTTGGGAGACAGGAAGAGGAGGAGAAAATTTTTAAAAATCCAAACCATATAGTATAATTTGGTCTTCAGACACCATAGGTTGCACTCCCTACCCACTCACAGACTGTTTTGGTCCCATGAATTGTAATTTTCTCTTTGAAACAACAGTGAATCCTACCATCATCAAAGACACAGCACAACAGAAGGGTAATTAACATGTACACAGGAGGGAAGAATTAGATTTATCTCCCAAAAATCCTTATTTATAGTTTTGTGGTGACTTTTTCAGATCATGGTATATATTTATATACATATGTTCTCAGTATAATTAGAGGGACTACCCTGCCCTTTTACAATGTGTAGTTCAAGGTGCTGGACATTAATCCCCACCCTCAAAATTATTTCCTTTGTGGCATAGAATAAAGGAGGGGGATCACCTGATGTCCTACTTTTCATCTCTATTCTGTTGTGGTTATAAAGCTGGAATAACCAAGGGAAATGCATTTTGGGATTTTCTGTGCTAATTACTCAGAGTTGTTTTCATGAGCTCTGGAAATTTTTGTGGCTTTTGATATATCATTCCTGTTAATCATGTATCCCTTCCCCCCCCCCCCCTTTGCCCTT
>JANHFL010008736.1:5692-23331 GCA_032468155.1 Oxyrhabdium leporinum
GAAAGAAAGAAAGAAAGAAAGAAAGAAAGAAAGAAAGAAAGAAAGAAAGAAAGAAAGAAAGACAAACTTGTGTCGGAATATTTAAATGCTCTCTTAATATCTCTTAATGAAGCCCCAGATCAGGTGATTTAAAGAAACCCCAGACTGATATAGTAGAACAGGGATCTTCACTTGACAACTTCCCCAACCAGCCATACCAAACTTTGCATTGGCTGGCTGGAGAATTCTGGAGCTTGAAGTCCACAAGTCTTCAAGTTGCCAAGTTTGGAGACCCCCAACACTAGAGAATCACCAATAATGGCTCCAATGTCTAGTGGGATACTTTTTTTGAGGGGTGGTGGTGTCATTTCTTATTTCCACAAAAGAAAGTCATTGAGGAAAATGCTAAAAAAAATGAGATAACAACTAAATGATTATGTCATTTAAATTAATTTTAAGTTTAGAAACTTAGGAAAACAAGTAATATAATTTCTGATATGTTGTTGTATAAAAAATTGTGGTTTCAGAGATCTCAGTGACCCAGTTAACCTATAAAGCTTTTCAATATAGAAAAATCCATATGTTAGGTAATTTTCCTTCTTTGTGTAATTTTTTTCAGTTATTGACAACCAACCGTACATTCTTTCTTAATGCATGTTACAAAACAGGTGGTAAACTAAAGCAACATTCAAAGGGAAGTGGCAAAGAGAACATTAAACTTAATTCTGCAATCATTTTTAGTCTATAGCATAATATAATTAGTGTATATAGTTTTGTATCCTGTTTAATTTTATTTATCCAACTGACAATGAATATTGAATATTTAGTTGTCTATATATTCAATGTCATGCCTTTATAGGTTTTTCTAATTTCCTGTCTTCTTTATATAACTTAAAGAATACTTTTTCCAGTGATGGGATTTAGCCGGTTCAGGCCGCTTCGCATGAACCAGTGGTGAAAATTTTGGCTGGCCCCGCCCCGTCCCATCACTCCTCATCTCGTCCGCTCGTCTGAGACAGCTGCTGCTCTCTGGCTCTTTGGCTTCCCTCGACCACATGGTCTCCGAGGACCAGTCAGCTTGCCTGCCTTCTGCACGGCTCCATCCCACGCCCTGCTCTCCGCGCAACCCAGCTAAGCTGCCCTGATCTGCCTGGGTGAGTGACTGCTAGCAGCAAAGCCTGAATCCCAGTCTAGCTGCCTCCCACATGGCCCAGCACACTTGCCTGCCTTTGCCTCTGCCTAGCTTGGTGCCCCTCCCATCTCTGCCTGGCTTCCTTCACCGCTGGCACCATGGCTCCATCCCACGCAGTGCTCGTGGCCTAGCTAGTGGCTCCCCCCCCCCACCGTCCCAAGCCTCCAGCTTGTTTGGCTTGCTGGTGGCAGAGAGGAAGGTGAGCCACTGCCACTCGCCCCCCCCCAGCCCACATCACACACACCGCCTGGACTCTCTGCAGCTGCTGGGCCTCATCTGCTGCGGTTGCAGCAGCCAGGGCAGATGAGGTTGTGTCGCCTGCATCACTCCTCCTCCAGCTGGCTTCCCCCGCTGGTCCACGACCTTTGGCTGAGTGTGAGCCTTATTTTTGTGGGCAGCCACGGGGAGCAGAGCGCTGTAAGCCCCACAGGCTGGAACTGGAAACTAAGGCCAAGCTAAGGCCAACAGCGGGAAATCCACCCCGGACCCACCGTGCTAGGCTGAAGGGCTGCCTTGGGGATGAGCTATAGGTGGCGAGCCTCAGCTGCCTTTCAGGCCTGCCTCTCGGCTTCTGTGGGGCCTTACCCTTCTCTGCGCCTCAGGCCCTGCATCCAGCCACAACCAGAGGATGCATCACCCAGTGCAGCACTCTTCCCTGAGGGCCATCTCCTCGCCCACCCACCAGCCGGACTGGCCTGGAAACGGCACCCCACCTTGCGCCCATCCTTGGCCTCCTCCCACCGGCTCCTTGACACGAGCAGAGGCTGCTGGTTGGAGCAAGGCATAGCTAGAATTAGAAGAAAAGGCTCTGCAGCTCTGGCGGAAAGAACCGGAGCAACACCTAGCAGTTTGGATGAGAAGGCACAAGTGAAGCGGAGGCTGCTCTCACCAGTAACTGAGCCCAATTGGAGTAAGGTGCAAATTGGCGCAGTGGGCTCAGTTACCGGCGAGAGCAGCTGCCACCTCACTTGTGCTTTCTCTTCCAAACTGCCAGGTGTTGCTCTGGTTCTATCTGCCACAGCCACGCAGCCTTTTCTTCCAATTCTAGCTATGCCTTGCTCCAACAAGCAGCCTCTGCTTGCGTCAAGAAGCCGGTGGGAGGAGGTCAAGGAAGGGCTCCCCTGGGATCCTTCCATCCACTCCGTGTGCACATTTCCCCCACTTCTCTGTCTCCTTTCTTCCGCCCGTGAGAGCCTTGCCTTCCCCCATGCTACTCCAAGTTTCTGCAGCCTGAGCCCTAAACTGCCTGCCTGTGCTTTTCCTGCAGACTCCTATCCTATCTCCTTTCTTCCTCCCGTGGGCTCCTTCCACTCTGTGTGCACATTCCCCCTACTTCTCTGTCTCCTTTCTGCTGCCCGTGAGATCCTTGCCTTCCCCCATGCCGCCCCAAGTTTCTGCAGCCTGAGCCCTAAACTGCCTACCTGTGCTTTTTCTTGCAGACTCCTATCCTCATGCTTTTCCCAGGCAAGCTACCTTTCAGTCTCTCATGCCTTCCTTCACTAGTCGCCTAATTTTTGGTAAATTGCTCTGACCTACTCATAGTCTTATTTCCAGGATATTAGCATATCTTTTATAAATGATTTTTTTTTTTTGGTTGCTTAATCTATCTCTCTTTTTTTTTCTAATATCCATATCTATTTTTAAAATATGTCTTAAGTTTGTATTCAACTCTTATTAGAGTTGGTCTAGTGATAGGCTCAGTTGATTGGGGTTTTTTCCTCTTCAGGATCTGTCCCTGTATCTGAAAAGAAAAGGAGTGAATAAAGCCATCCTATGGAATTGTTACTTGTTTTTCAGAATTGAAATTTGACATTATTCTTTTTTTAATTTATTTTTTTAATAAGCACAAAAAATCATTATCTACATATACAGTGTGTTATCTGGGTAGTTAATTTTGTATTTCAATGATAGTGACAATAACATTCATAATAATGATCATATACTAATAATAATATTTGCCTATCCATTTTAGTGAACTTCCCTTATATAATTGGTCTTTTCTTTTATACTATTATATTACTAAGTTCTGTTTCTGTTCATTAGCATTGATAAAACAAATCCCATGTTAAAAAATATTCATTTTCTTCCTTTTCCTTAATTTTAAGTGTTAATCTATCCATTTCTGCATATTCTAATATTTTTTTATTACATTTTCATCTATAGGGATCTCTTCATTTTTCCACTGTTGTGCAAACAATTCTAGCCGCTGTTAACACATGTAATTAAATATGTATTCCCTTTATTATATTTTTCTGCATTTCAACAAAATCTATATGTTGCTTTTTCCATTTTTTCTAACCATGATACTACTAACTCTTGAATAGCTACTTGTCTTGACTACAAGCTGAGCCCAATAGTGAACCTAATTCATATATTCCTGTTTTTTAAACTGAGGAATAAATTTCAGAGAAAGAATCCAGTATTGCTCTGTGAAAGCACCTATGAATTTCATTCTTCTTGATCTAACTTGTTAGATGATTTTGGACTATATGTTTTTTGTTTGTTCCCATTTTGTTGGATTCCAAGCCTCCTCACTCTTAAAAATTTACCACAAAAGTGAGGTTGTTCTAGTTTTTCAAAATCTAAATATGATTTTGGTGAATAGTTTAAGCATATAGAGACATAGAAAATATGGAAATCATGTACTTATAAAATTTCTCTGTATAAACACTGGTGGTGCACTAAGAATATGGCAGTATTGATGGAGAACTCTGGAAATTAATCTGACAGGTGGGGTGCAGACATTTCATTTCAGATTTTGGAGGTGGGTTGCGTGAAGGGTAGAAATATCTAAAGGCAATCCCTGGTGTAGATAGCATTTACATGCATCTTTTAAAATATTTTTTTTAAATATTAGGGCAAAGAAGCGCCCTCGAGTTGGCCATGCCCACCCAGTCACACCCTCACCAGCCACACCCACTAGTCACATGACCAATCATGCCCACTTAGCCATGCCCACCCAGTCACATGACCACCTGGCCATGCCTACCCAGTCACATGACCAAGCCACACCCACCCAGTCACATGACTACCAAGTCACACCCACCAAGGCATGCCCAGAGAACCGGTAGTAAAAAAATTTGAATCCCACCACTGCCTGTGCACAGCAGGCTTTTAAGCAGCATATTTCCAAAGCACCTGAAAGCAGGAGATGGAAAATAATCAAGGAAAGAACCAGCCTAGAACTAAGGAGAAATTTCCTGACAATTAGAACAATTAATCAGTGCCTCCAGAAGTTCCAACCCTAGAGATTTTGTAGAATATATTGGACAACCATTTGTCTGAAATGGTATAGAGTTACCTGCTTGAGCAGGGGGTTGAACTAGAAGACTCCCAAAGCCCATTCAACTCTGTTATTCTGTTAAGTCATGGCAGTCAGTATGACTAAATCCAAAACCATACATAAAGGAAAGGAAGAAACATACTTTAATTAATTTAGGAGAAATATCTCCAAGAGCATTCATGGCATTCCATTAAGTTGAAGCAGTTTATTCTGAGGTTTCTTATAGATGTTGATAACCAGAGAAGGCATTTTCCAAATATTTTCCAGGACAAATTTAGAATACTCCCAATATTTTTTTAGAATCATAAAGTTGGATTGGGACCATTAGATCCAATCGCTTGCCAAGTACAGTTCAAATGAAAGAGAACTTAAAATTATCTATTTAATGGAGCTAAAGGCTTTTCAGTATAATTGATTTGGCTGTCAAGCAACTCTGAAGGAAGTTTTCTGTATGGAATCTTTCTTCCTGTAACTTAAGACCACTATTTTATGTCCCGAACCCTGGTATAAAAAGGAACAGAATGCCTCATATTCTATTATTGCAGAATGCCATGAAGATAAGAACCATTGCATAAGTAAAGACTGAACGTTTCCTTAAATCAGGGATGGGGAACGATGGCCCTTTTATTACTTGTGGAGTTCCTGACTCATGCTGGCTCAGGAATTCTGGAAGTTGAAGTCCACAAGTCATAAAGGGGCCATCAGTCCCTACCTCTGCCTTAAGTAGTGGGAAGCAACAAATATTCAGAAAAGATTTAGGCAATTTCTTCCTTCATTTATTTGGGATGTAAGAGAGAGGAGGGTAAAACACAACCAGGTTTGCAAGATTATCATATTATAGCCTCATTGAAGTATAGCTCTTACCTCCCTGTGGGACTCCAGTTCCCATAGTTTCCTGATCTAGTCTATTTCATAGGGCTGATAATGATCCCCACTACACATTACGGTCATCTGAGAACCATCTCAGGGATTGAAGTTCAATTCTTTCTTGAAAATAGATCTTAACCATGAAAGAACACCCTACTAAGATAAAAAGATACATCCCCAATACTGTTTAAGAGGGCCCTAACAATTTGTATAACTAATCTTTTAACTGCTGTTCCATTTTTTAAAATTGTTAAACCTTTTAAAATTGTTTTAATGTCTTGGTGCTTATGCTAGATCAGGCCTGTCAAATTGGTGGGCCTGATCTGTCACGGGCCAAATTTGTCACATGCAGGCCATGTCCACCCTGGCTACACAAAGGCAAAAAACCATCATAATACATCACATGACACAATTGAGTTTGACACCTGTGTGCCAGATGGAATTACACTCCCCCTGAAACAGGTAGTCTGTGATGTTGGGTCTTACTGGAGTTTTAGTTCCTAATGAAATAGATAGTAGTAGTCAGGGCAAGGTGGGGTGCTTGTCAAAATGGCTGATGAGCCAATTACTATTCAACCTAGACTAATATGCCATTATCATAGTCACTCTTATCATGATGAGCACTAAGCTTACTTGGATTGTCTTTGAAGATGACTCAGAAGCTGCAGCTATTATAAAATGCGATGATAAGACTGCTAGTTGGATAGAACAGTATAGAGCAATATCTATTGCAATGTTAATACAACAGCTGCCAATAGGCTTCTTGCCAATTCAGAATACTGGCTATCACTTATAGCAATAGCAATAGCATTACTCTTATATACATTAAACTTCACAGTGCTTTACAGCACTCTCTAAGCATGTTGCCTCCACAATCTGGGTCCTCATTTTACTGACCTCAGAAGGATGGAAGGCTGAATCAACCTTGAGCTGGTCAGGATCAAACTCCTGGCAGTGGGCCAGAGTTAGCCTACAATACTGCATTCTAACCACTGCACCACCATGGCTTATAAAGCCATATGCAGCCTAGCACTGGCCTACAACAGTAATCTATCTGATTTAAACATCAAAGTCTGTTGGAAGTCCCATTCCCATAGGACAAGTCCCATTCCCAACACTTGTGCGGGGGAGCTCCAGAAACCAGAAGCTTAGCTTCCCGGTGCGCGCAGGCATGCTAGCCACCTGGTCTTCCGGTTTCTAACATGCATGCATGCACGAAGATCAGCTGGCCAGCACGCATGCGCATGCCAGAACCCAGAAGAGCAACTGGCAATGGCTGGCGTGCCCGATGGTTCTGCTTGCCACTTCCAGCACGCATGGCATAGGCTCGCCATCACGGCCATAGGAAGTACATGGACTGTGATCTAGATGTCAGACTTTTTCAATAGTAAATAGTTACACTTCTTCTGGAGGTGTGCTTGGTTCCAACCATCTTGCATTTCTTAAGATTGTGATAACCAGCCTGCCTTTGACCTAGCTTGCCTTTTACTGTGCTATACTGTCTATAATTATATAAGTTTGAGTTCTGAAATAGTTTTGCTTTGTTCTGATGCATTGCTGCATACTGCCTAGGATTTGAGTGATTGGGGTGATTTATTGCAGTAATAATAAAAACATTAACTTTCAGATATAGTTGAAAAATCAATGCAGAATTCAGTTGTGTGTTAAATTCACAATAGGTTGAATCAAGTAAACCAGACAAAGCCAATCATAGATTTCTGAATTATGCTATATTGATCAGCAACAGAGACAAAATTTGAGCAACAATTATTTTTTAGCTTTCTGAAAATGACTAAAGAATGGTAAGTAGAATCTACTTATTGGGGCTACTTTGTTTCCTTTCAATAATAGCAATAATCAAATTTTCACACAAGTATGGTGTTCTCCCTGAAAAACAAAGATAAAATATCAGCAAGAGACTGAAAAACTGTTCTAGAAACACACTATTGTCAGAAACATACGTGCTATCGTAGACTGCACACAGGTAGTCCTCAATTTACAACAGTTCATTTAGTAACCATTCAAAGTTACAACAAAATGACTTATATACGTTTTTCACACTTATGACTGTTGCAACATCCCCCTGCTCCACATGATTAAAATTCAGATGCTTGGCAACTCACTCATATTTATGACCGTTGCAGTGTCCCAAGGTCATGTGATGTCTTTTTGCAACCTTCCGTGGGGAAGCCAGATTCACTTAACAACCATGTTATTAACTTAACTACTGCAGTGATTCATTTAACAACTGTGGCAAGAAAGGTTGTAAAATGGGGCAAAATTCACTTAACAAATATCTCACTTAGGAACAAAAATTTGGAGTCAATTGTGGTTTTAAGTCGAGGAATACCTGTATTTCTGAAATCATGGGGATTGTGATGTAGAGTATGAAATAAACTTTTCTAACATTACTGTATAAACAGTTCTAAATGCTGAATCTTGAGTTATAACCATAACACCATAGTGGTTTCCTATTAATAACTAAGATACAGAAAGTCTTTCAATATCTACATATATTATAATGTTATAAATATAATTTGCTGTTTTGATTGACTAGTCAGCAATGATCCAAGATGTCCTTGTACCTGAGATGAAAAAAAACTTTCTTTTGCTGTCTCCTTGTTGAATAACTCAGTCTGAGATATCCTTCTTCAAAACCAACATGGTGTCCAAGGTTGGCATGAAGTTTTCCTAGATCACAAGAGCCCCTGTTTTACTCTAAGGAAGGAATTAAGACTGATTCCAGAGACATCAAACAATATTCTTAACTGGCCTACCCAACTACTTCTTTCTGGAGATGCCAGCAGATAGCAGATCAGCTGCCCTACCCAAATGCACTGGTTTGAGAATTCCCTAACACTGGCTAGTAAGCAGTCCCTGTGGAGATCCTAGCACTAATCCATACATTTGAAGCACTCCTATACTCTTTCCCTGAGATGAAATTCCTGCATCACAGAAGGAAAACCTTGGTTATGTCCATCGTCTCCAGACTTTTGAATGGCTAGGCTTCCAAGGAAATGCAGAATCTTTCTTTCTTTGTTTAAAAGTGTATAGAGTCTAGAATTAAAATACTGTAGGATGGAGAGTGTGTATTGGGAACAGAATGCAAAGCATGCAAAGTGAGTCATACAAAATTTATACAAATTAACTAATGAGGTTGTACTGTGGCTAGTATAGTTCATGATGATTGCTTCCATACATTACTGTATATTTCCAATCAGAGACTGATTGGACTTGCTGTCTTTCCCATTTAGTCCTTCTTGATGTTCAGCATCACCTTTTCTTTTCACCTCTGGTCACTAATGCCCTCTGCTGGAAGTTTATCTCAGATTATTTGCTATTACTTTACAACTGCTCTCTACTCAATAGAAAAAGCAACTTTAGTTCCATCGTCTCTACTGCATGTACCAACTGCATATGATTACATCAATCAATCAATTAAAAAAGCCATCTTAAAAGCCATTTACCATGTTAGAATGCCTGATCTGGTTGTAATGTTAGACAGATGAAAGGTCCATAAAGTTCTAAACCAGACTACAGATAGATTTCAACATTATACGCACTATACACAATAGCCGAAACTGAAATTAGTAATAGAGTACAAAGGTTCTAAGACCACTATACTATATCTTATTAAATACAAACAATCTATTTCTGTACCCACTAATTTTGGGACAATTTTTTAAAAGCCATTTGTGCCCAACTCAATTTTCCTTATATACATTCATTCAGCTCTCAGCTAGCTAAAGAACAATGCAAAACAGCAATCCAGGTACATATTTATTTATTTACAATGATTATGGCTGTACAGTACCAGTAGACTCTGGGTGGTTTACAAAATCCAAATACAGAGTTGAAAACATGAAGCAGGTTATGACCATTCAGACTGAAAATAACAACTTTAAAAACACAATAGATAACGGTTTCCCCTGTCCTGTTATGTCTAACTCTAGAGAGCAGTGCTCATCTCCCTTTCCTAGCCAAAGGAACCAGTATTGTCTGAAGATTCTTCCATCATCATTTGGCCAGCATGACTATAACCAAGGTGCATGGAATATTGTTACCTTCCCACCAAAGTGTTAACTATTTATCTACTTGTATTGGCATGTTTTTTAACTGCTACATTGACAGGAGCTGGGGCAAGAATGTGAGTTCATCCCGTTGCATGGTGCTTGGGGCTTGAACTGTCAACAAGCCTAGTGTCTTAACTGCTAGACCACTGCATCCACTGCAACTGATAGGGGACTTTTAGGGGGTACATTAATCAAAGATTTTGAAGCAAAGCCAGATCTTATAGGCCTTCCAGAACCCCAGAAACAGGGTACCATCCATATATGTGTATTTACATGAATGAGAATGTTTCAGTAGGAGGCTATAAGAAGAGTGTATGGTTGAGAGATGATCATTTGGCTTTTAACAGTAATATGTGGTTGGCAATAGAAGGATATAGGATGAGGAACAGGCATCTTTAAAGTGCTACACTTTTTCTAAAAAAAAATCTCCAGTTCTTTTTTATATATTTATTGTGGGATTCTGGGCTTCGTGGGTTTCCCTGAGACTTTTGACACAGAATATCATGTCAAACATGCCTGCACAGCGGTGATCTCCTAGCACCATCTGATATTCCCTCTGTGCACAATCAGGGAAAAATTTCACCTCATGCATCATTCATAAAGCCACTGCTGGAATTCCAGTTGTTGCTAAATCTCTCCCCTCCACCTTTCTCCTTCTTATTCCTACAGTAAGAGCTTCAAACTGAAAAGACATCTCTGTGCTTTTCAATCTAATTTGGAAATAAGCCACAGGCACCTCACTGTAATGAAAGCATCCTTGCTATTTTAAAACCTATACTATAGCCTGTGGTTGTATTTTTCATTGGTTTGGAATTTTCATTTTGTGGTTTTCATAAATTCTAGAAGCTTCAGAGGCATCATCACATAAAGTTAGGAATGTTACTTTATCATGACAGGTATGCTTCAATAATTCATGAACCCTTTCAAATCACTGGAATTCAATAAGTTCCATTCAAAAACTGTCAGAAGTCATTGGTGGCCATGTATGACTTGACTGATGATGTGGGTTCAATGGGCCCCATCTCTAGGTATGTCTCCATAAGGATCATAAAATCATAGTCAGAAAGGTGACACTCCTGTTCAATGTAGGAATCCAAATTAAAGTATCCCAGACATGACTTTTCAAACAATACATGGATATAGCAAAAACAGAATACAGTAGAGCCATTAAAAATTATACTTCATCTGCTTTCTTTGTGTAACAGTATCACACTGCTAGCAATCAGCTACTATTTCAAGATGGTTTTTGAAAATATCCCAACTCTATATCTGAGGAATTCTGCATGTGTCACTATTAAGTTTCATTCTGTTAGTTGAGCAAATTTATCCAATCTATCAATACCATCTTTTATTTCCCTCTGCTACAGACTTAGCTATCATGCCCACCATTGTATCATGTACAAATTTAATAATTATTGATAATCAGGTGGAAAAAAATGAGAAAAAATGTGGTTGAAAGGAATGTAACTTACACAATGTTATAATCTTAAAAAGAATTTTTATAAAATGATGTACCATTGGTATATGTCACCAGAGAAATGATGTAGAATGTATAAAGGCACTTTTAATTTATGCTGGAAATGTGAGCAACAAAGACCCAAGCACAACACAAAAGGGTAAGCTCCCATTCCTATGCAAGATCCTGCTTACATAGCAGTTGAAAGCATGCAAATCCAAGTAGATTAATGGGTACCACTTCAATGAGACCATTATCAGCTACATGGCCATGGAAAATGTCTTTGAACAATCCTGGCTCCCTTGCCAAGAAACTGAGATGGGTATCACCTCCTAGAGTCAGACATGACTGGACAGAGAAATTTGACACCTTTATCTACAATGGAGTAATGGTTGGTGAAGCTGATGGAACTTACTGAGATGGTTAAATTGACTTCTTTGATCAAATAAAAGTTTATTGTTGACTAGGCACTCCTCCCTCCGCAAACAGGCATTTTTGCATAAAACAGGAAAAATGAATTTATGATTTATTGTTTTGATGATTAGACATGATAGATTACAGAAAGAATTATGTCATAGAGTAAGAGGCAAATATATAACTGTACTTATAGTTGGTGTGAAGATCAGAACAATTATTTTGTATCTTTTTTCTCTTTTCCTTTTTTCTTTTTTGCATCTTTAGCTTTCTCTTTGATTTCTTTTTCATTTTTCTTACTTTATATTAGTTTGTATTTAAACTAGTTAATTTGTATTTAAAAAGGAAGTTTTTAGCTTCCTTTTTAAATTTTCACTGGAAGCTTTCAAGAAGAGACTGGACTGCCATCTGTCAAAAATGCTGTAGGGTCTACTTGGGCGGGGGTGTGGGTGTTGGACTGGATGACCTACAAGTTCCCTTCCAACTCTGTTAGTCTGTAAACTGTTAAAAAATAAATGAATATATAAATTAAAATGCTCTTTACATCTTCTATGGCTTTACTTCAGCCACATCTTCACGTTCTTCAATGAAGATGACTTTATCCACAGTCCTTACTTTTGTTTCCATCACTATCAGCACCTAATATTCAGTTTTAAGCTGTTCTAGTCAACCTACCCATGCTTCATTAAATCCAATCTATCTCTTAGCAATCTATTGTTTAGATGTCTCAGGCCAGGATCCCAGAAGCCAAACTGTTCCCATCCTAACAGCAAGTCTTTGACTTGGAGTATTTTTCTTTTTGTCCTTTATCATGGACTAGAAAGTTGGATGAGGACACCAACTGAACTTCTCAGAGTTTCCTTCCTAGATTTACAAAGTTTAAGAACGTATGGTTATAGATGTTCTTTTTAATATCCTTTGTTCCTTCAAACATTAGCACAAAGGCATAATTGTCATTAAATCTTGAAAGATTAAAACATGAAAGATTACAGATTGATTACACATTACAGATTGAAGCTTCTTCCTTTTTTTCAAACACTTTTTATTAGGTTATAAAATATTATAAAATACAAAATACAAAAGTAAATAAAAGAACAATGAAGGGCAGGAAAGGGGAGAGAAAAGTGAGGAAGAATGGGGAAAAAGAAAAAGAAACATTGACTTCCGACTCTCTCTGTTGCAGTAGAATGGGGCATTAACATCAAATCACAGCTTTTTTTTTTTTCATAAAGTAAGAACAATTCATTTCTATAAAGATCTATCAATCTAATCTGTAAAACCCAAAATCAAAATTACATTCTTTTCCATATCAAGCACAAAATTCAGAAGCGGTGGAAATGAAAGTACTTATGTTTTTTTCTTTAATCAGAGTAGTCAGTTTTGCCATTTAAGCCAACTCCATCAACTTCTGCATCTATTCTTCCATGGTAAGTATTGAAGTGCCTTTCCATTTTTGTGCATGCAATAGTATTGCTGCTGTCAACATGCATACCATAGTAGCAAAGTTCCAAATTTTTTTCCCAGTTCTTTTTCCATTAATCCCAAAAGGAAAAGTTCTGGTTTCATTTCTATCTCCATTTTCGGGATTTTCTGTATTAGAGTGTGAGTCATATGATTGAAGCTTCTTCCTGACAGCATACTTCATGAGTTAATAGCTCTGGCCAGCATACACTTGTTTCAGTTTCTCATAGCAATGAATCACCAATTATCAGAACGTTCTTTTTGTCTTCTTATAGAACACAGTTGCATTCTCTGCTTGTTAAGAATCTATCATCCTCTCTCCCATTCTGTATGATCTCTTTTTTTCTTCTTTTGAATGTGCAGAACCTGCTTCACCTGCAATGACCTGAACACTGTTGCATAGTTGCTGAATAAATAAATAGTGATTAAACTTTACATCTTTACATCTTTTGCTTCTAGTTGTTTCTCTATCCACTCACCTTGTCTGTCTCCCTTTTCTGCTTTCAGCAACCAATTCCATCCAATACACCTTTTCTTTTTCTGGTCATTTCTCATCACCTAAGATGTGACTGCTCACTGCTCCAAGCCTTTGACTTTTTCTGTAATGATGACTCTGAGCTTGCATTTGTTATGCGCGGCAGAGTATTTTCAAGGAGAAAAGCCTGGTAATGAAACATCTGCAGGAAAACGTACAGGTACAGGAACACCAAGCATCCCAGAGGGGTGAAAATGAAATTATGAACTCTTCCTAAAACTCTCCTGAAATTTTGGGTGGAAGCTTTTGTTAAATCTCCTTGTTTATATATACATATAACTTCTTCCAATTACCAAATGGTCATCTGGATTTTGCAGCTCAGATCTTGCACATCTAATTAAAATTAATGTTCTAGAACCCAGAGCAAGCATTTCTATACAGAACTGGGGAAAAATAAAGTAGTGTAATAAACTGAAAAGTTGCTGCCAGTCAATGTAGATAACGCTGAGTTATACAGTAATGACATATGCTCTGCTTTGTATAAGACAAATTCCTAATTGTCCCATGTATTTCTGCTAGTGGCCATGTACAACCACATTGACAGATGGTCTCTCCCAGATGGTCTGTCATTGTTGTATTTAGAAAGAGAAATCTGTATTTCTCTATTATAATTAAGACTGTGAATGACTGTTATGCCGGGTGAAAATCTGTTTGAAGGCTAATCAATACTTTTATCCAATTATTCCTCCAACATCAAAAGCAAGGTGCAGATATCTGCAAAAGAAGTATAAATGACACAGATTTTGCTATGATGTTGACCACTAACTATTGCACTTCAATGCCATGCTTCTATAAATAGTCTGCCAGTAAGCAGAAATGAAGTTGTTATTGCTAGGTGACATTCCAGAATGATCTTGTCAAGAAATTCAAATACATTTCATCTAATTAGGACATTCTAACTTTGCTTTGCATGTTACAAAACAAGCTCTAAGAATATTTGACAAAATGACTTATACCAAACAGTTAGTCATTCTGACTGAAGGGTTATTTGAAAACTCCAGAGAATGTGGCTGATATTTAGTGCTATCTTTTATTAAAAGGTGATCCTCTGGAGAAATCCATTGGTTATCCTTTACTGCAGATTATCTCTTGGATTTTTTTATTCGCCAACAAAAATGCCAGAAGTTTGAATTATTTCTGACAGGTCCACTACCTTAATCTTCTCTACTTATGACTATAACTTTGTCACTTGTATCTTTACGATGTATATTGTTTAATTTAGTTTCCTAGTACAATTTATGTTGATTGCTTATTTAGTATCCTATGACTATCACTAAGTGTTGTATCTTATGATTTATGATGAATGTATTTTATGATGACTATGATCATGATTTATCACTTATAGCTTTTATGTACAATAAGAGTTTATGCACTGAAGATAAATTCCTTGTGTGGTTAATCACACTTGGCCAATAAAGAATTCCATTCTATTGCATTCCATTGCATTCCATTGCATTCCTTTGCATTCCATTCCATTCCTGTGCAAGAAACCAGAAGGAATTATCTTGATGCTCATCTAAGTGTGTCCTCTCTTCCTGCTACAAGCCAAATGTTGTGGCATCTGACCATCTCCAAGTATGTTTAATTCTAGCCTCATCTGCAATGATCACTTGAAAGGTAATAGAAAGCTTAAATTGACTACCTTTCCATAGATCAAAATGTTATGAGACTCCTAGATTTTAGGTAGGATAGGTTTGTTACTACATTGTTGAGTTATCTTTTATTACTTAAGGAATTACTTATTCCTTATTGTTATTGAATATATCAGTATTTGGTATTGTTGCTACATTGTTGAGTTATATTTTAGTTTGGTGTAAATCCAAATGGAACATCAGCATAGGGATTTATTATTTTAATAATAAATAATAAAGATATTTAAATAACTTTATTTATTTAAATAATTTTATTATTTATTAGTAATAAATAATCATATTTGAAACCCTGTTATTGAGAAGACGTTTCAAATGAATAAAAAGGTTGAGGCCAGCTGATCTAGTGAATAGGCATGGAAGTAGGGAACCTGGGGTTCATATTTCTATGATTTCACAAGAAAGTAAAAAATGGGGTGGGATTTTAATTATCTGATTGCAGCTGTTATCTTGACTTTTCTGATTCCCCTGGATCTCCTTGATTCCAGGGTTGCAGTTCTCATTTCTATCCACAGGCCCAGTCATATATGTTTATATGTATTGGTAAATATAAACTTCTAATTTCCATTAGCTTCTAATTTTATTGCTTTACTAGTGCTTTGAATTTTCATACTGACATTGTTTAAAAATGATTTTGTTCCCCACCTTTTATATTGTTATTACATATTTTTACAAATGGTATTTGTTATTACAAATGGTACATATTTTAAACAACTAAATAAAGTTGATGTTTTATATCCAAGAAAAAGGGAAATATAGTCCTCAACAGATGACCACAACTGAGGCCAAAATTTCTCTCGCTAAGTGAAACATTTGTTAAATGAATTTTGACCCATTTTATGACCTTTCTTGCCACAGTTGTTAATGGCTTCCCCATGGACTTTGCTTGTCAGAAGGTCGTAAAAGGGGATCAGATGACCCCAAGGCACTGCAACCATCATAAATATGAGTCAGTTGCCAAGCATCTGAATTTTAATCATGTCACCATGATGCTGCAACAGTCATAAGTGTGAAAAATGCCATTGTAACTTCGAAAGGTCACTAAATGAACTTCTGTAAGTCGAGGACTACCTATATCCTAAAAGTATCCTAATCCTGAATAAACAACATTACTCCATTTAGGGAACATAATGGAAAATGTTCCAATTAGTTCAAATGAATTTTAGCTCTATTTTTTTTAAGAGTAATCCAATATGGCAGCTTTAAACAAAATTGTCAACTGGATTGAATACTGGTCCAAAGAATAATATAACAATGCAATTTCCAGAATTTCAGAATTGAAAAAAATAAATCTGACTTCCTTTTTTCAAGTGAAAAAAATACAATGACTGTAGTCAATATTTGGCAAGCTCCAAATAGACCACCATCACAATTCCTAAGGCTTTATAATTAAACACACTCTCAAAATGCTTCCTTAGCTGTCTAGGAATGTTTGCAGATTCTTAATAAGGTAGTCAAAATGCAAATTAACTCATAGAAGCGGTCATCATGAAGGTTTCAATGGAATAAAGTTCAGTAGAGGTTACAATTGTGTGTACATTTTTCTCATTTAGAAAGAAAAACTGATCAGCCTTTAAATACATTGTGTGCATAGTGTATATGCTTTTAAAATCAGGCCTCGTGGTGCATGGTGAGGGAAGCTATAGAAGAGAAATTGAAAAAAGCACAGAGGCTTTTTGTTTTCTTATCAGTAGTCATAAACAGCTCAGTAGATGAAGGGAACTGTTTCTACTCAAGATAGCACTATGAAGGACAGAGGGCTTGGAGTCCCCTGAGCACATCTTCTAATTTACCTCTGTTCTTGTAGTAGAGCAGCCTGTATGACACATAACTCAAAGATGCCATGAACCCATCTTCATTCAGATTCTGTGATAGTAATTATGGTTTGCTTTTTTCTTTTTTCTTTTTTGAGATCACAGTGAAATTGTGGGTTTGTTCTGTACATTTTGGCTCCTTGCAGATATCCAAGGCCTAGGGAGCAACCAAAACAGGTCCCAAGTATATTCTTTTGATAAATTAATGTTTGCGACAAAAAAAAAGGAACTTCAAGAATCAACATGGGCGATAGAGTTTTAACGCATTAATTGATAATATCGGTCTTTTTAATCTCATATTAGGAATATGACGATTCTTCTGAAATAGGGATTGACAGTTTTTCAGTGCTGGATTGATTCACCTTTCTCTTGATTCTAGGAATCTAAGGTCAATCCAGAGAACTGAAGATAGGTTTATAATAACAGGGACTGTGAAAGAAATTCCTAGGAAATTGTTTGCTTGTTCTGTCAACCTCATTGATAGAAATGGTTGCCTGTATGCAAAGTTACACATTTTAATGTGACAGTAGTTAATAATTATTGAATGTATGACACAGAGTAATTTAATGTATAATGTTTAATTTGTTAAATGCAAATAAAATAAAATGAAATTCATTTTTAGTGTGCATCTCACCACCTTTTGCAAGTATAGCTCCCAGCTCAAAAAGAGGCAAAGCAGGAATAAATAGGGCAAACCTGTTAAGAGAAGACAAACACTGAGTATTCAAGATATTTAGTTGTCTACACTATTTATAAAAAAAAATGTTTCATAGGAGAACATTTTTGGATATCAGCCAAAGGCTTCTCTCTCTCTCTCTCTCTTTTTCTCTCTCTCTCTTTCTCTCTCTCTCTTTCTTTCTTTCTTTCTTTCTTTCTTTCTTTCTTTCTTTCTTTCTTTCTTTCTTTCTTTCTTTCT
>JANHFL010008740.1:5575-18355 GCA_032468155.1 Oxyrhabdium leporinum
ACAGTACATACACATAGATGAAACAAGGAAATTAAACTTTTTAATAAAGTTGTAATGAAGTGTGTAATGAAGTTTTTCTTTTAAAATAAATTTATATGATAACTCTTTAAGGACTCCTTTAGGAGGGCATATATTACCTATCTTTAAAAAGGGTAGAGTAAAATATTGCAGGTGGATTACAACAAGCAGATAAATGTATAACAAGATATAAACTACCATAGTATAATTGAATCCTGAAACCATATATGCCTGGCATATTTGCAGATATACAGATAAAACTGTTCTTGAAAAATTGCCAGCCAGAAATGGTAGAGGAAAAATAAAAATATGGTATTTTTGGTGGTTAAAACACAGGTTGGAAAGACAGTGTGTAGTATTAGAAAACATTGCATTTAGAAAATGTTCGCATATCATATGAAGAAGTTCCATTAAGGCATGGAAAGGATTTGACAGGACAATTAAGTTATGCAGAAAATGATAAAAATAAAGAATGGAATTCTTTATTTTTGCAACAGAATTACTGTGTTAAAGGAGTAGATAGAATAAGGAAACTGCCAAGAATGGGAAAACACATAAGATCAGGTAATGTACGATTTTTGAAGGATAAATGCCTGTTTCCACAGAGGTGGGAACTACTGTATAAATTAGAAGCAGAATCCTCTTTTTCCTAACTTGAAATCCTGGGCAACTTCTTATCTATTTATTCTTATTGTGTATGAAGATAACTTCAGAGAATCATACGTTGTTTCTATAAAAACTCTGCACATCTGAGATCATATATGCACTTTTGCTATAACATGCATCTGTTCCAACCCTGCTTTTAATGTACTCACATTAAGGTAGCTTAATTTAAGTAATGTAATAGCATTTTCTACCTTTCTCTTTCACATTTAATTTTCAGAACACTCTTCTACTTGACAGAGGTGTCGAAACTTTTAAGAGAGCCAAGCTTTGGAAATTAATGGAGCTCTCATTAGAAGCACATTATAGACAATCTCACAATGAGATGATTAAATGACTAGGTGAAGGAGGAGAAAAATGCAGTCATTATTAAAATGACTTTTTTAAAAAAAGAAACTTTGAAATGGAATGAGAGTTTTTCATAGGGTTTGGTAATAACATATGAGAGGCACACTGAAGTGCAACTGATAGGAAATGGAAAATAGAGGATCTGTATTATACTGAAATGATAAAGATAGGGAAAATGTAAATTATTAAAATTATATGGTTAACTCATATATAGGAGCCGTGTTGGCACAGTGGTTAAAATGCAATATTGCAGGCTAATTCTGCTGATTGCCAGCAGTTCGATTCTGACTTTAGAGAGGGCATGCATAAGTGCACTAATGTGCCTATCATCCCTGTCATTGTATTTTATTCTTTTATTCTTACTCTCATTTTCATTTGACAAATTCTAATAAATAAATAAATGATCAGTAACCCAGCTGATCAGCTAATCAGTAACCCAGTCTCATTATGTATACACAGTATACACATACACACACACACAAATACTACACACACAAACCACCCACACCTACCCACACACATACGTATACTATATACAGTAAGAGCTGTGGTGGCACGGTGGTTAGAATGCAATACTGCAGGCTATTTCTGCTGATGCCTGTTGTCAGCAGTTTGGCAGTTCAAATCTTAAATCTCACTGGCTCAAGGTTGACTCAGCCTTCCATCCTTCTGAGGTCAGTAAAATGAGGATCCAGATAGTTGGGGGCAATATGCTGACTCTGTAAACTGCCTAGAGAGGGCTGTAAAGCACTGTGAAGTGGTATATAAGTCTAAGTGCTATTGTTTTAGAGATGTTTAGGGAAGGATGGCTCAAAAATGTTGATTAGGTAGGCAATTGTAATCAAAATTCCTTCTCTTTTCAACATGTGTTATGGATGTCATGCCAGGGGGAAAACCAGATTATGAGCATAGCTGCACTTAACAACAATTGAACAGACAGCACATCATAAAACATCTCACTTTAGAATTCAGAGGTCTGTTAGAATTTAAGGCATTACAAGCATAAAGCACTTACATTAATCACATTACAATGAGGGTCAATCAAACAAACAGTCAAAAGGGATGGCTTGAGGCCGATTGGCAACCTCTCATTATTTGACTTTGTCTTTTATACTTTAAAACCACAAATCATGTGACTTTTGAGATCTGTCCATATTGTCATAGCAACCAAGTCAGTTGCTCCTTTTTCCGATCATAATCATGCAACATTGTTCTCTTGCTAACCACAATCTTGCAATGTTGTCTCTTTTCTATGTACTGTTAATGCCTAGTTTTCTATTTCCCACAACTCCAGCTCCTCATACTCAGTAGAACAAGGAACAGAAGGTATGGGTAAGCAGGAACCATGCCTTAGGACATACTTTCCACCTAACAGACAAAGGAAATCACATATTAAGACATGTTTCTAAATATGCAGGTTAATATTCAACTTATTTCAGGCTTATTATTTTTATAGGTACTCAAAGCTAATTAGTCTATCTTTCTATTCATACTCAGTCTACTAAATGGTCTTTTTGTGTTAACCTATGCTTATGTTGATAAAACTGGCAACCTGTGAGACTCCTTGGTCAGGGTCCATAAAAATATCTAAGATCTTATGAACCCTGACCAAAAGAGTCCCCCAGGCCCATAACCTCCCATCAAAGTCCCATTTTCATTTCTCAGTCACAAGTAAAAAAAGGAATTGCAATCACATAGTTGTGCCCACTGTCTTGAGGTTTACCAATCCCCATCGATGTTCCTGTCATCATCTCTTTTTATAGAATTTCTTATCCACATTGTTGCTCAAAGTTTGTGGTTTGGAACAAAACTACATTTTCTGGCATAGGAAGCCATGCATTTTGATGACACCAATGTTGGAATACAGTGCATCATATTCTGTCAGGAAGAATGATAGATCTAACTATTGAACTTCCCATAAGATATATCAGTGGTAATTAGGGATAATTGTGGTTATATGGAGACCTCTTCCTTACCTCTTTTCTTCTTGTTTACATCATTCTGATTCACCTTTTAAGTAGATAAATGACATTAAAAACTGTTATAGTTGAAAGTTTTTAATGACCAGACTGTGGGCTAAATTAACCCACACATAAAGGCTTTCTAACCCACACATAGAGGCTTTCCACTTTCTAAACAGTAACAGGCCACTATTATAGACCATTGTAATAGGCTTTCCCACTTCCTAAACAGTAAGTCCTAAGCAAATATAATCCATCAGATAATATATTGTATCAACATAAAAACAAAAACAAGTCTTAGTCATATTGAATATGTCTTTGAAGAGAGACATGCCATTATGCTTCCTGTCAAATAATTATGTCAGAACAAATTAATTTACTCATATTGGGCAATTTAATGCAAGCTAATATTTGAGTACATATTGTGTTTGTTTGTGGGGTTTCTTTTGTTTTTTGTCTTTCTGATCTATAATTGTATTACATTTTATAAGAGTGTTTTTGTAGCAGAGGGGGATAGAACTAGGTGAGTGCTAAGAAATGGTAGTCCATAGTTATATTGATGACTATTAGAGATAGCTTCATCTCAAAGGACATAGGAAGTTGCTTTATATCAGCCCATTCATCTCATTCAGTGTTGACTATATTAGCCTTTGCCAATCTGGTATACTCCAGAGGAGTTTAATTTAAGAATTAAAAGAATTGTTGCAAACATGTGTAGAAGGAAGACATTTGCACTAAGCAGGAGTTCAGGTGGCTTTCTTCTGAAGCCCTGCAGATGCTAATGCTCTTCAATTAAAAAAACAAAAACAAAAACATTACTTCACTAATCTATCACATGAAATGTTGACATTCAGGTCAGTATTAAATACCTAATAATATACATATCTTGGGGGTTTTAAATTGCATATAGACTTCTGCATCCATATACTTTCTCTTGAGTAGAGAACATGGACACTGTTTATGAAAATTATCATCATTCTGATCATTATTCTGATCATTATAAATAATACATAAATAAAATATACATATCGACTCATCTTGTAACATGTTGTAGGAGCTTGCAACCTATATATAACATCATATTTATATACAATAAAAATATTAAAACCAAAGATACTAAAATCAAAAATATTAAAACTAAAAATCTGGCACTATATACTAAGCTTAGCTCATTCTGTTCTAGTGCTTGGAGGAAAATCCAGGTTTTGAGTGCTTTTTAGAAGGTTTTAAAAGCTGTTGCAACTGTCAAATTTCAGGGAACAAGAGTGTTCCTTAGGTACAGGGCTTGTCACAGAAAAGGCACATGTACTAGTTTCCACAAAAATCACAACATTAATGGAAAAGACTAGGAGAGTGCACATCTTATCAAACCTGGTACGATGGGCAGATGCCTTAGAGAAAGCTGGTTTCCAAATAACTGACTCCTGTGCTGTTTCAAGGCAATGTATGATACAGATAACGTTAACCACTATAATAAATATCAGTAAGCTTTTGTTCATTAGGTTGCAAACCCTATTCGCTGAATTTAGGTAAGGCAGCAGAAATGAGTAGCTTGAGTAGTAGAAAATTGTTTGGATCTTTATCTTAATTTATTATGAAGCAAGCTCTGTGGAGATCTGTTGTGTTTTTAACAGGGCTGCTTATTAGTAGATCTGGTCACAGA
Source organism: Oxyrhabdium leporinum (assembly GCA_032468155.1). NCBI lineage: Eukaryota > Metazoa > Chordata > Lepidosauria > Squamata > Cyclocoridae > Oxyrhabdium > Oxyrhabdium leporinum. The sequence goes on from JANHFL010008740.1 coordinate 10,229, forward strand.
ATCAAGATAGCCTGTAATGAGGCAATTAGATTTTAAAAAAGTTATAGTGACAAAGCAAGAAGCAAGAAAATTATTGTTTTTTGGCAGTCTGAAGAACACCAGGACACCATAAGCTCAATGTGTAGTAGTCAGTCTGAAGAGACTTAAGCATTCTGACCTAACACAAATTTCTAAAAGCTTGTGTATTTTGAAGTGTCAATATGTAGATATTACAGATTGAGAAGTACTGTCTTTATCTTCCATTATGTAATTCAAGGCATATATTTAAAGTTCTCTTATTTTTTAAAAATCCAGAATCTGATTGGATTATGCTACATTTTTGATTTATTCATTATGTGCTTTGAGGAAAGGTATGCTAATCATATAATCGGACTGATGTCTGTGAAAAAGAAATATGTATCCCCCCTCCCACCACGAGTATTAAGTTCTAATATGCACCTGTAAAAAAAAAGCTATAAAGAGAAGTGATTATTCTAAATTATGGTATGTATAGTATGGTATATCCTCATAACGATCAATGTTTGAAATGCAATTGCTTAGTTAAAAACAATTATCAAAATCAAACCATTACCTAAATCAAACCCTTTCTTTAAAAATGCCGACTCAAGCACAAAATATATTCAGTTTGCTCAGTTTAGCAAACAAATTTCATTCAGTTGAGTGAGAAAACTCTGTTTGCAAGATAGTTGTAACAACAACAGCTTTTTTGTTGTGTTATGGAACACTTAGCCTTCACCACAAAAGATTGTTAAGCATAGGTTTATGTGATCGTCTATGGAGATTTTCAATCACCCAGGTCCTAGCTGTCTTGAAGATGCTTTTCAAAAGGCAACTACACTTTGTTGGGTTTTTTCTCCTTGAAAACAGTTCACTTCTCATCCAAAAACTGAAGAAGTTTCTTAGATGACAAATGAAACACTGATGGGTTCTTGTGAATTAGACAAGGGAAAAGTCCTGACATTTTTTTATATTGCATGCAACCATGAGTTTATGGTTTATATGTTTTGTCCTTATAAAAAGCAACTATATTTGAATAATGCATCATGTTGATGCTTTTTGGTGCAGTCATTCTAAGCTTGCTGAGTTAAGATAAGAAACAGTAGGGAGACACTTCGATATTAGTGGGATGGGGTCTATTGGAAATTACCATCATATATATGCTCTGCTATCACATTGACTAGAGCAATGAAGGTTAAGAGATCAAATTCCTCCATTTGTTAACAAATGGTGTTGTATATCAAATGGTGAAAAAAGGGAAAGGAAAGGGAAAAGGAAAGGAAAGGAAAGGAAAGGAAAAGAAAGGAGGAAAGGAAAGGAATCATACCTCCACCAAACTGTCAGGGCAAACTACTGTATGTAAACAATATACCGTCACTAGTCCTAATGATGTTACCTCATTGGGTAATAAAATGTCTGCAAGTAAGCAACGAAGTATCAAGGAGTGAGCTGGAAACAGTGTTTTCTATTTACAATTTTACAGAGAACTTAAAACATTTTTTTTTTCCATTTCATAGGGTTTTAAGAAATTCTGTAATAAAGATTCATAACTGGATTAAAATATATATTTGCTGCAAATACATCTACTTTATAAAGAATTTTAAGTACTAGTTGTGCTTAAATATATATGTTGTGTGTTAAAAATGAAGAAGTAAACATAATATACATAACCTCTGTATTAAAATAGTTCATATAAACTATGACATACACAATTAAATAGGATTATATAAACTTATTTATGAAATATCCATGAATAGCATAAACTAGCAACATTGTGTTTAGAGATTTCATTGCAGACCATGAAGTAGTCCCATCTAATTTGTGTTTTGAGTTCAGTATTACTTGCTATTGCTATAAAGCGCTTATGTTGAAGATTGTAGTTGGATTTGTTTTAATGTTGCTTGTACACATAGGTCTGAGAATAAACACTATTGTGGTCAAAGACTATTGTGGTCAAAGACTCTGCATTAAACTCTGTCTTTTGCTATGTAATAGAAATATTAGACCTACTTGATAGATCTTGAATTTTGAGTTAAGGATAGTTCTGAAGTTGTAAGGATCAGAAGCAGGTCAAAAATAATATATTTCTTCCCAATTACCAGAATGATATTCAGCATCAACATGTGTATATCAAAAAGGACCACAGGTAATTTACCTAAACTTTTGTGAACTGAAAGCATATTGGAAGAAGAAAGGACACAGATGTTTCAATCATTTTCTCTTCAAATGAAGTTGACATCTTACAGTAACATATCATTCCATTCCCTGAATAATATTTACAGTGACCCCATGTTTCTTCCTTTCTATAGCAATTCTTAGAATTAATTGAGAGATACAATAACAATATTAAGCTCTATCAATTCCATATCCAGTTCAAAATATTTCTAGCCCAAAGCAACTATTTTGACACTTCAAGAATTACTTCTTGGTATAGTTCAATTCTGGGATCAAAGTGCTCATTTTACATTCAAAAATAGGACTGTTCCAATATCAGAACACTTCTAGAATGTTGAAACAAACAGAGGAATACTTCCTGTAAAGTTGGAACAATCCATTTTGAACTTTGATAAAAACCCAATTATAACAATGTTAAGATAAGAAAGTGGCATGTTCCTACATAAATTGAAATAGTATAGTAGTATGCTGATAATTTTGAGGCTGGAAAACTAATGGTGCATCATTAACCATAATACTCCCTGTGGAAACTGAAGTCCTTTTGTTTACAGGAAATTACAAGACTTTGGTTATGTATAAAAACATATGACTGTGAATTTTCTTATTTGTTTCTGTTTATAAGTAAATAAACTATAAACAAGGTATAAATAGACATCAACTGATGTTTGTGTTCAGTATTAGATAATGAGAATATCCCAAAATATGTTGAAATAGTTTGTACAAAACATCATCCTTGATTACAAACCTGAGAGCATTAAAAATATCATGATAGGTTTAGAATTTTAGTAGAGATGATTACTCAGATGCATAAATTTGATTATAAGAGTATGTGTATTTGTGTGTGTATTAAAAGTCATGACCCAAGGGTCAATATGTTTTATTGTTGTTTTCATAAATGTTTTTTGCAGTACATAGGATTGTTCAAACCTCAACTATCTTTAGGAAAAAATGGCAACCAATTTTCCTATCTAAGGCAATTTATATACTTATCTATGGGGCCTGGCTTTTGGTACAACACATGGGAACAACTCACAACCTCATTAAATTTCAGCAAATCCAGCAGGAAAGCCTGGAACCTATGAAGGAAACTGGGAGCAGCGAGACAACCTGCTCGACAAACACCCAGTGTAACTGCTGACCAAGTAGCCTCCTGAGTTGTCTCCCTCTCTAAAGCCCTAAGGGTGAAAGAGAACTCGACTACCATCAAGAAAGTGCTTCAGCCTTTTGATGGTTGTCTCCAACACTCTGAATTCACCCATCCTTTCTCTGTGGATGAAATCGATGCAGCCATCAACAGTCTGAAGTCCAGCAAAGCACCAGGTTGTGATGGCATCCACCCTGAATTTCTAATTTATTCTGGGAGACTAACAAGGTATTGGTACAGGTAATTCTTTTCAAACATACTTTCTAGTGGACACCTCCTACCAGAATCCAAAAATCCAAAATAATATTGCTTCTGAAACCTGGAAAACCACAAGACAGAGTAGAAAGCTATCATCCCATTGCCCTTCTGAGTTCTTGTTACAAATTTTTGGAAAAACTTACCATAAACAGAATTGGATCCGCAATAAACACATTTCTGCCCATGGAACAACCAGGCTTTTGTTGTAATCACATTGGTCAGGTGCTGAGCCTAATAGGACATATAGAGGCTGGTTTCCAGCAAGGCTTAAAAATCACAGCTGTGTTCATCGACCTTACTGCAGAATATGATACAGTATGGAAGAAGGGTCTGCTTTACAAACTGAGTCACATCATCCCCTGTAAAATCCTCTATCACCTAATAAACAACATACTCAGTGATAGATCCTTTCAGATCATTATGGGGACTGTTAGCAAGTTAAGAAGACTCAACAACGGTGTTCCACAAGGTACTGTACTGGCACCCACACTGTTCAATCTTTATATCTCAGATATCCCAGCTACAAGGGGTTGTAAAGTTGAATATGCAGATGACCTGGCCGTAGCAGCACAAGATAAAAACATTGAAGTATTGGACTGCCTCCTCCCTGAGGACCTGAAGTCCCTGGGTAAATTCTTTGCTGACTGGAGACTCATACCCAGTGTCAGCAAAATGGTGACAACCTGTTTCCATCTCAACAACAAACTTGCCAATGCCACCCTGAAGGCCTGCTTGAATAACAATCTACTCCCTTATGATACCCACCCCAAATACCTTGGAGTAACTTTGGATCGGAACCTCTCCTATAAGAAACACCTAGAGAGCATAAACATAAAAATCAATACCAGGAACAACTTACTTCAGAAACTAAGAGGATCAAAATGGGGAGCCTCAGCCTCTACTCTCAGAATATCAGCACTAGGGTTGGTCTCCACAGCTGAATAGTGCACCCCTGTTTGGCTTAATAGCTGCCACACCAACAAGATCAATGCTAAACTAAATGATACAATGAGGATCATAAGCGGTTGCATAAAATCTACTCCTACTTGCTGGCTCCCTGTCTTGAGCCACATTGTACCACCAGCTCTACAAAGGCAGCCTTAGTGAAGGAGTATAACAAAATTAGGAGAAACCCACTTCTTTCTGTGAACGCTGATCTTCCTCATCTATCAATTGACGGACTTAAATCCAGGAAGCCCTCTCTGGCACTCACTGAACAGCTGTCTAACAACTTTGGTATCAACACACAGTGGAAAGCCAAATGGGCTGCTGAATGCACAGATACAGGCAGTTACGTAGTTGACCCTACACAAAAGGTGCCAGGTTTTTTACCTTCGTCGCCAGCATTGGTCAACTCTGAACAGGATCTGTACCCAACATGGTGTCCGCCAAGACTCATTCTTTAAGTGGGATCTTGTCTCTACCCCTCAGTGTGACTGTGGTGGTCCTCTACAAAATATCCATCACATTGTGTCTGAATGTCCATCAAGAGCTTACACTGGCTCAATGTCTGCTTTTTTCAACAGAGACCACCCTCTCCTTGAATGGCTGGGTGGACTGGACATTAACTTTTGAACCACTATAAGTCCATGTATTTGCCATACGCTAAATAAATAAATAAAATAAACTATGTTATTTAATGCACATTATCCAGAATGATTCAAGTGCCTTTTCCTATATAGCACTTCCATACAGCAGTCCTGCAATATCTGTTTGAAAGTGTGATATATGAATATGAAGAATAGGCATAAGAATAGGAATATGAAGCATGCTCTCTGGAATTGGGTATGGCTAGTCTAGAGAAAAGAAGGACTAGGGGTGACATTATATCAGTGTTCCAATATTTGAGGGGCTGCCACAAAAAAAGGGGTCAACTTATTTTCGAAAGCACCAGAAGGCAAGACAAGAAAAAAAATGGATAGAAATTAATTAAGGAGAGAAACAATCTGGTGTTAGGGAGAAACTCCCTAACAGAAAAAATAACCAGTGGAACAGCTTGCTTTCAGAAGTTGTGGGTGCTTCATCACTGGAGGCTTTTAAGAAGAGTTTGGATGCCATTTGTCTGAAATGGCATAGTGTCTCCTGCTTGAGCAGGGATTGGATTAGAAAATCTCTGAGGTCCTTTCCAACTTTATTATTCTGTATTCTGAAAGTGATACTGGAACACCATGTACTTCCAGTGAATTGAATAAATCTCAGTGAATTGGAGTGCACTGGATTGGAGTGCTGCCATTGGTCTGCATAGGATGTATTGCTGCCTATTCCTGCCTATGTAACATTTTTGAATATGTAAAAATAGAATAGTTGCCAGACAGCATAAGCAGTTAGTCATTCACTTAACATTTTGACTGCTAAATAATCTGTTTATCTAGCTAAACTTAGACACCTACAGGGGAAGTAGAAAACATGGTTCATAATGCTGCAAAGTAAAGCCCACCCCTTTTGTACTTGTCTGTGATATAACAAATATAAAAGGGTAGGGCTTTTCTTTTCTTTCTTGATGTAGTGATGCTTATTTTGTCATTTTACTGTCATTGCGGCTAAGAATGGATAACTTAGATTTCAGTAGCTAGATTGTATGTTCCTGAAAATGGGATGGCGGTGGGGGAATAGCTATTTATTTGTTATATTTCTCCTGAGAAAATGTTCAATGTAATCTTGCTTTTGTCAATAAAGAAATTCTCCCAAATTCAGTCCAAGAAGGAATCTGATCCAGGTATGTTTTACACATTAGACACATTTTCCCTCTTACTCTCTCTCTCTGTCTCATCACTCTTTGTGTGTGTGTGTGTGTGTCATCTCTGTCTGTTTCTCTCTCTCTCTTTCTCTGTGTGTGTGTGTGTGTCTCTCTCTCTCTGTGTCTCTCTGTTTCTCTCTCTGTCTCTCTCTGTCTTTCTGTCTCTCTCTCTCTGTGTCTTACTCTCATTCTCTCTGTCGCTCTCTGTCTCTTTGTCTTTCTCTGTGTGTCTCTCTGTCTCTCTCTCTCGTGTGTGTGTGTGTGTGTGTGTGATTCATAACTATTTTGCTGAAGGAATAGTTTTGTTCAAGCACTACTTGCTATATCTTTAATTTTCCTTATAAAAGTATTGCTTTCATTCAGAGCGTGTATTTCTTTCTCTTTCTGGTCAACCCAGTGCTTTCATTTCTTACTTCTATAGCAAACACTCTGATAACATCCTAGCCTCCATCTTTGCTAACATTTATACTACTGAATTGTTGTTTGTTGTTTGTTCCATGGAAACAGTAGCCTCTTTTGTCAAGAAAACAAATGATTGCTAAGTTGCATGCTAATATTAGCTAATTGGGAATGATCACTTCCTGGTAACACTCTTTTCATCGTACTTAGATGGACAAGCTTAAAGGCGCAAGGTCATCATTCCATCATACTTTTTATCAAATTAACTTGGATTGCGTTTTCTAAATACGTTATCAAAATGGTAATTCATGCTTTCCTCTCTGAAGATAGTCCAGTTTTCATAAAAGTAGTTCTCTTGCTACCATATATTGAGGGGAAAAACTGTTTCAATTACTGGAAGGAATACATAACTCCAAGTCTATTTATTTTAATTTATTCAACTGTCTCGACATATTTGTGCACAGAACCTTTATAAAGTATGAATAAATTCACCTTGAAATTGTACCAATTGACTTTGGCTGAGCTAGGCTGTGAGAAGGAATCAGAATCACTTTTTGAAATAAACTCTGACAATGCTGATCACAACAAAGTGGCTACTCATTTATTAAACTGACAGCTCAGCAATTGTTTCAAGCAGAAGAGATGAAGTGGCCTGAGGTGTTAGCTATGGCCGGGGGTGATAGCTCTGCCTGGGTGTTTTTCCTGCTAGTCACATGTTCAGAGGTGTCATCTGATAGTGTGACATTTCCTAAGGCTCCAGCACCTGCCTGGATGTCAAACAGCTGGCATGATCTGAGTTCTGCATCCATTTTATAATGCTATGCCATGACTGACATAAGAGCTTGGAGAACAGACACCAAATTTTGCCCTTATCCTTTGGCTTCCCAGGGTTCCAATCAATACATGAATATAAGGAGAGTACTAGAGGAGATACAGAAGAAAGTGCAGTCATCACTCTCAGCATGACACATTTCATGTTTAAAATGTGTAAAAGTACAATGCTGAAAAATTTCCAAGGGGGAGAAATGATTTTGAATGCTTTCCGAATGTCAGAGAAAAGTAGGCTTAAAAGTGAAATTTATATTGATCACATATTTATTATGTCTTAATTAAATACAGTGTGTTGCCATATCTGTCTTCCTTGTAAAATTGTCATTTTATAATGAACTGCCCCCCCCCCCGATTATCAGGAATGCAGAGCATAATTATACTTGTTGTCTGCTGTATCAGTTCATTAATGGTTCAGTCCCTCCCTCAGACTCAGTTATGAAAGCAAATAACACTGTAAATTTGGTCATCTAAAGTTATCTAAATATCTGGGATCAAATGTTCCACATTAAAATACTGTAAAACAATTTGCATGAAGAGGCTGCTGGAACGTCAGATCTCTCTCCCTCCCTCCCTCCCTCCCTCCCTC
>JANHFL010008741.1:0-21990 GCA_032468155.1 Oxyrhabdium leporinum
TATGGGACTACTACAGCACTATAGTTTTAAATCAAAAGGAATGTTTCACAGAAAACATATATTCAGCAATGTTTCCATGTGTGTGAGAGTGGAAGACTTATTCATACATTATCCAACATAGTAATATGGCTTGTTCAGTTTGATTTAGTATGTAGCATGACCAGATTTGTTAATCTGGAAATCATGTGCAGCATGTGTTAACCAAATAATTTGTGGCTTATTCAACAAACTATGATGAAGCACTTAGTGATATGTCTGGCTTATACAATTCAGATCATATAAAACACATCACTAGAAGCCAAAATCATAAAACTACGTCTGATTTACTTTGGCCATGACATGCATGGTAATTCATTGGAGAAGTCAATGATGCTAGGAATGGTTAGTGGAACAAGAAGAAGGGCAAGCAAAGAACATGCTGGCTTGATAACATCAAAACTGATACAAAGAGGAACATTCAATAACTGAAAGAAGCTTTTCTTGACAGGATTGCATGGAGAGCATTTGCCTATAAAATCATTAAGAGTCGGACACGACTGAATGGTTAAAACAACAAAATGATTAAGCAAACTAGTTTTCTCCAGAACTGGTGTCTTCAAGATGTATTTGTACTAATATTTGATATTTGGACTGTTTTCAGAAATTCCAACCAATTTGGCCAACATATATAAGTGCAGAACATTTGAAGAAACAGCAGCTCACTAAACAAGTTGGGAAAGTGATTTACACGGAAGGAGTGAAAAAGGAAAGTGTGCCTGGAAAAAACAGAACCATGTTCAGACAAAAGAAAAAGAATTGTTCCATTAGTGTATACACCTGGAAATAAAATGGTCAAGTGTTCTCTTAATCAGTCTGTGACAACAATGGTGCACTGTATCACATGCTCTATCAGAATAGACAAGTTTTTGTGAAAGTTTATGGTGTATTAGAACTGTAGTTTAAAAGGGATTATGCATAGTTAATTTTGTCTTAACAACACTATAAAGCACTCGGTATAAGATACTAAAGGTATGGAATAGCATGACCTACGTATTAAAAAAGCATTAGAAAAAAATAGTAAGATCAACTATGCCAGGTAAATAATGAATAACAGCAAACAGCAAAGAAGCAATGAATAAATCCTATTAGTAGTTAAAGTTATAATGGGCCATCTCTGCCCCACAAAACAAAATAAAAGCTAAATAATTATATATTTATAGCCTATTTTTCATTCAGGAGTTTAAAATAGGATACACAGCACTGAGCAACAGGAACACTGCGTGTTAAGCTGATCGGAAAGAAAACAACAAGTTTGGTCACCCAGTTCTTTCGTTGAGAGTAGACTAGAAGCTGGATTTTTCCTGTTGTAGTCCAACATTTTTATCTCTACAGTATGCTGAATCTTATTATAAGTTATAAAAATATATTTGAATGTTAAAGATTATCCTTTGGCCACAAATCATGATAATATAAGGTTAATAAAATTTCCATAGATTGTGCCAGAATAGTATTTAGAAACATTGCAATGAAAGAAAATACAGGATTTATAACCTTTGTAATGTAAGATGGGAAAAAGCCTTAGACTAACAGACGGCAAAAATATGCATTTGCTGTACTGTATAGAAAACTAACTAAAAGTCTCTGTAAAGCATTGTTTTCAACAGTAAGACAATCTTTCAAATACATCATCCAGATAGAACTTATTTACAATAGCTAAACAATTATATTTTTTTGCAGATGTGTAATCCCAAAGTTTAGTCAAGAAGAACAAGTTATAAGTTAGTCTATTTAAAATGTTTGTCAGTAAAATGTGGAACTTCGTTGCAGAAAGCATGTATACATGCTGAAGATATATTGTATATCAAATCACAGTATGCTAGCTGGTATGATGATTATGTATTTAGTCTCTGTTACTAGTTTAAGAAATAGATAGCCCTGTGAGAAACCGGTCACCATAAATAATCTTCAAGATGGTTACTTTGCTCCCATTTGGATAAACCATCTTTCTTTCTAGCTACTGAAAAAAAAATCTTGACCCTGACTATAAGGTGAAACAATCTAGGCAAAAGTACCTTCTTCAACTCTGAATTTAGATAGTCAGATAATGCTCAGACTATAAAGTAATAAATGCCTTCAAATTAAGATGGGATCCCCACTTGGATTTCATCTTGATGCAGTTGTCCTTTGATACCAGTTTCCTTCCTGGATTTTATAATTTTTGCTGCTAAGGAATCTTCCGCTCAAAGAAGGGATGTAAAATAATTTTGCCACAGATTCCCCTGGGAAAAGATTTGGGCATTCTGCCCTGCTGCCATTTATTTTTTTCTAGACTAACATCAAAATCCAGCTAGCATTTTCCCTTCTCTACTCAAAATTCTATGGGAAAAAAGGGATCTGAAAATAGGTGTGCCATTAAGAAATATGAATAAATAGTAGTGTTTGTGTTATTTTTTTTGAAAACAGAGCTTACATTAGAGACATGTATAATAAAGGGGCTTATACCAGTGTATCCTCAGTGTGTTTTCAGATTACGTATTTTAAATGCTAATTTTTTTTGCTGTGTAAAATAATAGTGTTGTTTCAAGAAAATTGCCATTCCAGGAGATGGTTCAGAAAATTCAAGTTACTTTCTTTTATTTTCATTTGAAAGATAACCCCCAGGAGTTTGTCTGATCTTTTAATCCAATCAGCTCTCTTATTTTTCTCATTCTTACTGAAAATACCGTAATTATAACTTATAGCACCTGTTTGCTTTGAAAATCTTTGGCTTGATGTTAAGCTGGCAGAAAAACAGGCAATGTACACATCTGCTTTAAGTAAGAACTTGTAACCACAAAGTTGTTAATTAGCCTGACACACGACTCTCACAGGGTATTCATAGTATGTTGTTACCACGCCTAGAAAACTGCTGATAGACAGATGCTCTGCCAGGGAATCACAAGTTGATCCTGCAGTAAATAAAGGATTTTATCTAACATGTAACTTAAAAATGACCATTAAGTGCTTCTTCAGCTCCTTCCATTCAGTACAAATATATATAAAAGAAATATGTAAGAAAATAGAAAATAAGGAAAGTAAAAGTTTGTCGATGGCCCTCCATTCCATCTTCTATTCTATTTTATTGACTGAGCAATTTCCAATCTTTCTCACCTTAGATGACACTACAGTAGCAGGAGGCTGTTGCTAAATTTTCACAAATGTCAGTTTTGCCACAGGTGCCTTCAGAAGAGAGTTGTATTATTGCTAAAGAGCACTATTATATCTAAAATGATCTTCCAAACCTGGCATCCTCCTAATATATTAGACTTCAGTTCTATAACACTAAGCCAGTATAGCCATTGAATTCTGGATGCTAACATGCAGCATAAAGTTTATAATCTCATCTGTTATTAGTAGCGGTAGAATTGCTTGAAGTATACTAATGCTAGGTGCCCTATGGGATTTTTTTATTTTGTTTTTAATAAGCAACAACTGCCAGCATTTTCTGGTTTTTTTCATATTTGATGAAGAAATGTCCATGACCATCAGCACTCTCACGAAACAATTGAAACAGGCCAATATGGGGATGTGTTTGCAACAATGGAGCAAGAAATGACTGTCTTAAAACAGTCCTGATGCTGGTGAACTTTTCTGATATAAAGCCAAAGAAATATTAAGAGAATCTGTATAGCTAACAACTGGTAATTTTTCAGACATGTGACCTCCTTAGTTTGTTGCAGTGAAAAATATTTGTGGCACCTCACTGGCCCTTTCCTTATTGATTTGTAGTATTTCTAGTATCAGAAGCCATTACTGAAACAATATAGAACCTGTCTTCGTTAATTTTATATTGACACAATGACAGTTGTATTTTGTGAGTCACTGGCAAATGTATTAAGACATAAAATTTCTGGAAGGCACAAAAATTATAATATATTTAACATGCTACAGGATTCTTTGTGATTCTGGTCAAATATTAACATGCTATTCTAAAAAACCCAAACTCTTCAACACATACTATAATACTTTTAAAATTATTGCACTTTAAATATACTTTTCTATGTACAAAGTGCTTCTTTTACATTATATTCCTAATCACAAATCCAATACAGTTGCCCTATTTTGAATCTAGACAATCTAATTTGTTATACATTGTACGTCCAAGCTAAAATATGTAAACCATAACCTTGGATTGTGGACAAGTTGTTAGCAATTGTCATGCCTCGAATGTGTAGCAGATTTTATTGCTTTATTGCTGGTCTTCTGAATGTTAGTGTAGATCCTTACCCCGATAAGAAGGCCAGTAGCAGGTGTGTAAACAATGCCCAGGTGCAGGCCAGGCTAACCGACCTTCTCTGAAAAGACAAACTCTTCTCAAAAAAGGGTGGAAGAAAGCAAGCCAAAAAAAAAAAGGAAGAGTTTTGAATTGCCTATTTATAAAAAGCTTATACTTGAAAGCATACTTCATGTACCCATTGGAATCCTTGACCTTTGTCTTAATAAATCTTATTAATCCGGAACCCAGAAAGACTGCTCCTCCTCCTTTGTTTTCAATCTTGATTGTCTGAACACTCAGCTCCATCCAATTGCCCCAATTCTACCCATAATTAACAGGAAAACAGGGATAACAGGATCATAAAAAGTTTTATTGTTTGATAATTCTGACACTGAGTATAATAGCGGTGTCACTATATGTTTTTGAGAAGGGTTTTTTCTTCCTCCAAATTATAGACATACAAATATCATGGAAAGATGCTATAAGGACAACATGTTCAGCCTGCCCTGCACTCAATTTGTAAAGCTTCCATTCTAGCATCTACTGTGAAATGCTTCCTGGTGTATTTCCTGATTTTTGGATAGTATTCTATGAAATTACATGCCAGAGTCCTAACTTCAGGAAAGTAAAAAAGTCACAACCCTGGTAAGTGGGATTGGACATATAATTTTTGAAAGCCGCTCTATAGTGATATATGATATATGAAAGTTCCATGTTGGAGATAGATAGGCTGTATGTGTGTGTGAGACTTGTGGAACTCACAAATACTAAAAGAAGAAAAGTCTTTATTCAGATTCGATTTTTATCCCAATGAATGACCATCCTTAAGAGGAAGGGATAGAAATAACACACAGATATTTGGCATAAGACCGATTCTGAATAAAAAACTATTTGGCAGCCCCTATGAAATCTGAGGAAATCAGCTTGGCTTGAGATATGCCTTAATTCACAAAGCAGTCTGCTAAGAGAAAAACCATTTACTCAACAACTTTTCATCTCTTTCACATCAAACCTAATTTATCCTAATAAGCACTGGTCTAATGGGACTTAATAAGGGCTGAGAACACTCTAAAGAGAGTCTCCCCCCCCCCCTATTAAATCTGGTTTTAGGAAGAAAATTGTCACTGTTGAAGGAAGGCAGTAGTTCTTACTTTATGTCAGAGTACAACAAAGAAAGAGGAATATATAGTTCATGTTTATCAAGTGAAATAGATCTGAGGCTGGTTTGTATTAAAATTGCCTCCACTTTGCCTCCAAATGTCTACTAGGGATGAAAGGGGAAGAGTGTGCAATGTAGGCCATTAGTAGCTGCAGCCACTGTAACTTTGGCAATGGTATTCCTTAGTATGGTGGTTTGAATCATTTGAGTGATGGCAGAGAGAACTGTAATTGTCCCAAAGTAGGTCCCCATGAGTTCACAGATCGGGCCAGACAGGCCAGATATACCATCTGAAGCTAATTGTGACCCTAAATATTGCATGTTTTGTCTTCAGATGTTACAAAGAAAGATTATAAAAAATGATGTTTATTGGCTTGTTTTCTTCCCCATTTCTGGCATAACATACAAGAGAAAATTCAAAGTAAAACCCATTTTTTATTCAAAGAGTGCAGGAGTGCACAGATCTCACAAAAAGGGGCATGGAGTTCCAGTGTCATTTGCAGTAAATAGATTAACTTCAGCCGGACTTGGTACATGTAGTACTTGATTTATGACCATGATTGAACCCAAATTTCTGTTGCTAAGTGAGACATTTGCTAAGTGAATGTTGCCCCATTTTACAACCTTTCTTGCCATAGTTGTTAAACGAAGTTGTTAAGTTGATGAAACGATTGTTAAGTGAATCTGGCTTCCCCATTGACTTTGCTTGTCAGAAGGTAACAAAAAGTGATTACATGACCATGGGACACTGCAACCATCACAAATATGAGTCAGTTGCCAAGTGTCTGAATTTTGATCACGTGACCCCTGGGATGCTGCAATGGTCATAAGTGTGAAAAATGGTCATAAGTCACTTTTTTTCAGTGCTGTTGTAACTTTGAACGGTCACTAAATATTGTTGTAAGCCAAGGCCTACTGTATTTGACACCTGATTCTTCTACTGAAGAAACCAGGAAAGAGGCTTGTCAAGAGACTCTCAATCTAGATAAGGGTACACTGTTTTTACTTAAAGGGACAATATTGCTAGTGCAGTACAACAGAAAATCAGGATAATCCATTTCTTTGTAAGGAAAAATTAAACACCTCTTTTTTCTCCCACTGCAGGTAATTTCAATACATATAGTATGTAGTTTTATCTTTATTTTTGTCTTCCCAAAGCTAAGCATAATTATGCTTGTATTTTCATATGGATTTTAAACCCACTCCACAACCACTGCAGCTGGCTACACCACAGGATGCCTCCTAGAATGGCAGATGAAGTGAAAGCACAGATGAATGCCACCCATGTTTGGGTGCTGGCTCTGAGTCATTTTCCTTTCCATATAGAGATTCACATTGACAGATAAAATTAAGCCATCTTCTCTCACTACAAATATTAAAGATTCAAATTCAGCCAACACATTGTAGCTCATTGTTGAGAGAGAAAGCAAATGCTTCATTTACTTGGATGCTATCCAGAACCCATGTTTGTGGAAGTAAGCTCAAATCATTTTCCTTACATCTTTTGTATGAAAACATTGTTGTTTTGAAAGTAATTGTACATAAATCTGAATGGGATTTCATCTGTAGAGATATCCCTTGTTTTGCTTTGAGAAGACAGTGCCTGCAAAGAAATCCCATTCTGTTTTCCTTTCAGAATCAAAGTGCTTGAGAAAGTAATCCTCCCCATTTCCTCATGACCCTGCCTTCCTTAGAGCTGAATATTTACATAGGATTAAAAATTACAGAGAATAAAAAATGTAAAATTACAAAATCTGAACTGATGGTTTTAATTATGTAAGATATAAAAAAATTATGACCTATTTTGAAATAGGAATCAGGGAGAGATTGTACAATGAGTGGCACTGCATAATGACTTAACAATGCAAGGCATCTGTCATGAGGAAAATCATTTTTAACTCTCTAAAGATTGCTTATTCACCCCAAAGATGAATGCCTATATGATGCTTAATTAACCTCTACTGATGACAAAAACCACATTGAAAAGGAATTCCAGAGGTTTGAAGTGGAATATTTTAAAGAGTATTTTATGCATGGTTGTTACAGGTTATTTCTAGACAGATAGTAAAATCATAAAGGGATTAAGCAGAATTATCAGCTAGATCTGAAATGGACAGAGTAGCTATCTAATAATAGTAAGTATTTCAACATATTTTGAGAGGTTTCATAGCCAGAGGCTTTTGAACTTAAATTTGCCAATATTAAATAAATGGGATTTTCGCCTATGGTAGAATATCAAAAGTACATTTTAACGATGCTTATAGAAAAACATCAAAAAAACTTTATAAAATTTACATGCCTGTCCATCTCATCAAAAAGTGACATTGGGTTATGTACAATAAAACTATAAACTATAAAAAGTTAATATATAAATTTATAAATAATATATAAATTATTGTTTTAAAAATTTAAGAACGACAGCAGACTTGACTAGGGGAGCTACCTCAGAACTTTGCTACAAAATTGTGCTACCCAAATGGCACATCAAATTATTGATCATAACTGCATCAAAATATTTTCGTTTTTAATCTTTTCAGTAATACTATAAGCTAGGAGTGTCAAACTCAAGGCCCGGAGCCCAGATCTGGCCCGTAGGGTGCTACCCTGGAAACAATGAAGGATTGGCCCACAGTGCCTCTGTCAAGGAAAACAGAGCTCGGGAGGGCCGTGTGCAGCACTCCTGAGTTCTGTTTTTGCTGGCAGAGGGTTACAGGAGGCCATGACAGCCAAAAATGGAGCCCTCTGGCAGAGCGCTTGGGCCACCACAGGTGCCCCCGACATGAGTGATATTGAGCTGGCCATACCCACCTTGGCCACACCCACCCTGGCCCCCAAAGATCAAACACAACCTGATGCGGCCCTCAATGAAATCAAGTTTGACACCCCTGCTGTAAGCCATTCAGAGACTCCAGAAATAGAATGGCATATCAGTTGCAGGGCTAGTATATTTCTAGATCTTCTAAAAAGACAACTGAGCATGATTTAGATCAGGCAAGAGAAAAAACATTTGGGCTCACTTTGGCCATCCTTAACAAATGGAGGACAAGAAGAGAAAACAGATAGGGCTGATATTTTCTACTAACTGGGATGATGAGCATGCTTAAGTCTGTACAGGTATCAGGAAGAAGCCTTCTATGAGGCACCAGACAGCTGAATGTTAAAAAGAAACAGCTTCCTCACAGCAAGAGCAACTGGATAGTGCTAATTATTTTGCTACAATTATTATTAGACATTGTTATTTATTGTAAATATTTACAGCCATCCCCAATCCAAACAGACAATGGGTCAAAACAGGAGGAGGCCATTAAAAAATTAATCAGGGCATTTAAAAATCAAGTCAAGGAATTCATTAAAATAAGATTACCCTATAGGGAAAGGACCCAATAAACTATATTACAAGTGCTATGAATGGGATCATATTTTCTTACTTCTATGCATAGAAATGTGAAAGGAGTTTTGTAACCAAAGTCATTTGGCTTATATGCTACCAACATTTTTCAATTCCTTTCAATCCCAAATCAGCAGCTGATATTGTCTTCAAAGGAAGACATGCAATGGAAACTTGGAAAGAGAGTTAGGACATAATCAGGCAGGCAGAAGTGACAATGCAGGAAAATGCTAGAGCACAAGATGGGGGAATGTGGTCTGAGGGTAGCATCCAATCTGCATTTGCAGAGCTTCCCAGATTGCGCTAAGTCAAAAATATTGGCCCTTGTTTGCATTTTTCACTTGCTCTTGGCTCCACTCTTTTTGGGAGTTTGATATCCTGACATGTTCATAAAGATTAATATGGAGCTCATGCTGGCAGAATTTGTGCAAAACAAAACCTTCAAAAACCTTTAAAAATTGTTTGTATCAAACTTTTTCTGATAAATCAAATTTATCAACTTCAAATTTTTCTGATAAATCATATAATATTGCTTTCCTGTTTATTTCCTACTCAAATATCAGAGCAAACACTGTCTGGATTTCTATTTCTTTCAAGCCAACATTGGGGGGGAAAACCTTTATTTAAAAGTTAAATAGTTCAGAATGACAATCCACAAAGACTTACAGTGACTGAAGGTTAGGAAGATCCCATAGAGCCTCAGCAGGAATTCGAGTGAGCTGATTATTCTGTAACATCCTATAATTACAGAAATAGAAAGGTAACTTTCAAACATATAACTTTTAAAATTATATAGATAACTTCCATAGAATGAAATATGCCCATTTCTTTTCCTAAGCAAGATTTCAGACCACAGACACCATCTGAGGAACAAACTTCTTACTAATAAACAGAAGATTGAAGAATATGTGGAATAAAAGACCAGTGTTTACACAAATTGATAGGATAAATACTGTTAAGTCCAGGATTACTGTTTTTACAGTTTTACAATCCAGCACCATTTGACACTTTAGCTATCTACAGCTTACTAAATGAAATTTTTATTGTTGGTATTTATTTATTTGTTCCATCATTGGGCATCGATTTTAAAGAGAGGTCCTTAGTCCCAACCCCCAAAGAGTTTACGGTCTAAAATTTTGCACAAAGGAAATGACAAATGAGAAGACACTTAAGGCAAGGGCGAACTGGATGTCTTCAGCTAACATTGCTTTGCGATAGTTATAGACCATGTAATAAATTATAAAGAGGATTAAGAGATTGAAGCAACAGTTCCAAGTGAAAAGTGGGTCTTGAGGAAAGATTTCAAGGAACCAAAGTGATAAAGACAAGCTGGTGTCGAGAGAGAAGTTATATATTGATTTTGTGGGTACGTGGTAATACAGTGGTTAGAAAATTGGATTTTGATAAAATTTTTGATTTTGAGTGTTTTTTGCTTGAATCTTTCACTGATCTTTTTTTTAAATTGCATAAACTTTTATAGATTATTTAAACAGGAAATGCACAAGATAATGATACAAAAAGAAAAAGAAGGCATCCAATTACTAATAAAACATAAAAACATTGTGCAAAAAACCAAAACACTTTTGGTAGTGCATTCTCCCTTTCCATTTATTTCCCTGGCTGCTAACCACTAAAATATTTGTACTGTATTTGTATTGTAATATTTGTACTTTGAACATTAAACATTTGAAGTTATTGCTAGGATTTGTTTAAGTAATTACATCTATTTTGGGTTCTCCTCTTTTCTTAAAAACTATATTTCAAATGCCCATATTTGCCTTGCTATATGTAATATATCAAGTATAAGTGAGTCAATCTTATTTGATTTTTTAAAGAATTTTATTATGAATATATATATATGGACAGTTTTACCATTGCTGTATATTCTCCAATTTTGGTTTTCCAATCTTGTATTGTCAGCTAAATCTCACTTTTCTGATATTGTACCAAAATTGTTCTTGAAGCCAACAATAAATTTCTTAGTAAATTATGATGCTTTTTATATATATGCTTTCTAGAGTTATTCTTAATAAAAATATCTGTGGTTTCAGTTCAAATTTTATGTTTAAGAATTTCTGAATGTTTTGATG
Source organism: Oxyrhabdium leporinum (assembly GCA_032468155.1). Taxonomy (NCBI): domain Eukaryota; kingdom Metazoa; phylum Chordata; class Lepidosauria; order Squamata; family Cyclocoridae; genus Oxyrhabdium; species Oxyrhabdium leporinum. The sequence goes on from JANHFL010008741.1 coordinate 10,872, forward strand.
TATTTCTTTCCAATACTTTTGAGTTTATTTATTTTTTTTGCATGACTACTACATGTGGTAAAATGTTCCTTTTTTATATAGCATTTCCAATATTTGTTGCTATATGATTTGTCTGCTTTGGTGATCACTGACAATGTTATATACCATCTGCAAAACATTTTACATTAATTTCCCCTGAAATTATAGCTTAGAGTACATGTTATTGATATTTTTTTCCTTTACATTGTTCTACTGTGAATGCTTCTTTGAAGTTTTGCATTCACTTTATCCTGCAATGTTTAATTTGACACTTGTCAATTGTCTGGACAAGTCGCTACACTTTTCTTAGCAATGTTTTCGGAAGTGGTTTGTTATTGCCTTCTTCCTAGGGCCGAGAATGTCTGGACCAAAATTACCCAAATGGTTTTCTTGCCTAGAGCTGAATTAAGCTCCTAGTTTCTCAGTTTCTAGCCTGGTATCTTAACCACTACATCAGTTTGGCTCTCACTGTAGGATTGCATCACCTACTATTCCAGGTTCAAAGATGCATGCAATTTGGCACCTGCAAATTAGGCGCTGTAAAATTAATAATAAAATTATGTTGAAATTATTTATATTGCATTTATTTTCTATCAGAAAATATAATTTTCAGATATTTAGAGCTGGTATGTAAGTTAAAGTGATGAAAGTAATCCTTGTGTTTCCAATATAGGTCTTTTTGAAGCTCTATGTATTACCTGTAAACAAACTATCATTCCACCTGATATCAAATGGGTATTCCCAGTCATCTGCTCCATAGATGCATGGGGAAAATATGAGAAATGGACAAAGAGAAGGAATGGAACCCCACATATTCTGTTATCACTTAAGCTAATAAATTTTGAGGACTACTGTAACGAAGACTTAGTTTAGTAACTGAAGAGGAAAGGAGAAAGCTACAATCTTCCACTTTCTCCTCTGTTTTCCTTGTTGCATCATTAGACTATGATGGCTCAGCATCTAATGAACCACCAGAGGTAAACAACAAATGTTGTAGACAAAAGGGGAAAGAAGGTACGCTGTGTGGGGCCATGTAGCTTGTTTCTGTCTATGGAACAATGACTTTAATCACAGGGTTTCATGGACAGTGTGCCGTTTCTACTGGGAGTGGCCTACCAGCCGCTCAGTTTTTAGTAAACATCTCCAGCTAATGATAGACATTTGCATTTACTCAAATAAACAATAGAAGCACAACGTGGACCACGCTCATCTCTTGGCTGCATCATTTTATGTCTCTGGTACAAAAATCAAAAGGAGAGACAATGGTGTTTTGGAACAATACAGTAACCCTCTTGGTTAAAGATCAAATTTGTTTTGTTAGGGGAGATGGAGCCATTCAAGTAATTCTAACATTGAAAACATAAGCTCCTGCCTGCACAATCATCTTGCAATAAACACTTCTTGTAACCACTAGTGCAGTTAAGTAGCTGATTTGTGAGTGAACCTGATAAAAATGGAAATAGGGTGAATTCTTCCTTCAGACTGCTTCCAAACCTGAAAAAAATACAGCTCAGTTCAACCCAAGCAGAGTTCCATGAAATTCAGACCTGCTTGGAGCAAGGACTTGCTAATACCATTGTGAAGGTAACAGACTTTGATTTCTCTGTATTTCCATTATAAATGTCCAGCTAGCAACCTCCTTACTTGGTATACAGCTCTGGCTATAGTAATGGAAATGAAAAAGAAAAGGCAGATTGTTTTAACCCTCATCTTCTCATACTAATATGGCAGCATGCAAAAACATTGAGACATTTACCTTTATAGGAGCATCATATAAGGAATAGAAGTGGGAGGGAGAAGGAAAGCTTCTTTCACCACCACCACATTTGTTATTGGACAGAGGGGAGTTTATGCTAATGTGAGTGGAAAGAGGTAGATCAGGGATGTCAATGCACAGGCCACACCCACCTCAGCTCCGCGAAGGGAAAAAACATCACAATGGTGCTGTGAGTTTGACACCCGTGAGGTAGATAGTAGCTTTCATGCTTTCATCACTAAATTTGCATTTCCATGCTAGGAAACAGATATTTCAGCAGCAACTTTATTGACAATAACAAAAGCTCACATTCTGATGTGATGAAAAAAATATTATGTGGTATGGTAACTAAACTGGATCCCATTAACCTCACAACAGGAGATCATTGCTTCACAAAGAAATGCAATGAGCTACAGGTGATGAGCATTATAAATGCCACTAATTATTATAATGAAACCACAGTCTATTACAGTGAAACCACAGCCTACACTTGATCTGCACTATTATCATAGCAGATTTTTGAAAGCAGAAGCAGGATATGTTTTTAAGCTGCCATTGACTTTATTGTTCTGATGTGTGAGAGAGCCAGGACAGTTTTATATCAGCCAATTGAATACTGGATAATTAGAATCGGAATTCTGTGATCAAAAGTATCTTTTACTAAGTCAAGCTATAATAACTTGAAAATGAAAGTATAGGAATTGAGCCTACTACGGTATATTGCGGAAAGAGACTTAGGAAGTTTAAAGTTGCTACTTATAAAGACATAAATTGCTCTCAAAATCTTCCAATTATTGATTCCAAGATAGCACCAGATTTATTGTTAGTTATTAATGTATGAAGACATTTTAATATTTTCTTTCCTTTGATTCTAAGCCATTCCATGATAGATCAAGGTGTTCTCACTGGATTTTTATTAGCTGTTTTTGAAAATGGAGGTACTTGTATTGGAGTGCTGTGTGAGCAAACAATTATTCTATTTTCTGCATCACAACAGTTTTTCAAAAATTTACCAGGATTGTAACTGGGCAGACTGGTGATTTTTCTTAGCATTGGGAGCTCAGCAGAAGAGATGATGGTCATGGGTCACACTTTTGAGGGATTGGGAAATGGAAATGTTGGCACTATGGAAGCACCATTCAAAATTTTGTTTTGGATTAGGAGACTCCATAATAAAAGATTTTTTAAAACTCCTCCTAATCCAGGAGAACCTGAAGATCTGTTAGCTATAGTGGTAGGGTCTAAAAAATCTAAAACTCACCCCAGACAAAGACAAGATATGATTCCCTTACAGTTTTGCAGTATGAGTAAGCTGTTAGCTCCAATGCTATTATTAAATGATTGAGTGATTTTGGTGACAAGAAGCATGTTTTGTCAACTGAAGCTGCTAATCCAATTCTATCTGGATGTGCAAAACTCCAGCCATGGACTAATTAATTCCCATTTGGATTAGTCTAATATTGTACATGGGACTGCCTCTGAAAACGCTGTAGAATTTTCTGTTAGTAACTGGGATCAGGAATAATAATAACAATCCCTTAGTGATCCAGAGAATGGCTAAACAAGACAGGGCCTTTCTACTGACCCTTTCCCCTTCTCTTTTGGAAAGGGTTTTCCTTTGTGAGGCACATCCAGTACAGTACCCACTTGTAGCTTTTCAGTGCTCCTGGGCTGTTATTACTGACATATAATTACAGACCCTAATTATATCATTCTTTTAGCTTGCTTTTGCTTACTTGTTAATCTTAATAAAATTGTGCTACATTTATTTTACAGTGGTAATGTTGAAGCACTTCCACACAGTCACCATCCTTGTCAGTCTACTATCTCTGCAGCAGCTTGACAGTGTCAGGTAAGTTTCCCAGTGCTGAATTCAATTCTCCCTTGTTGGTTACCCATGTTTGCCTCAGTTAATGCGAAGGCAAAAAAACCCTCAGCACCTACTGGTATCACCCTTGTTCTTCACTTCCTCTGATTTGGGGAGGGCAAAAAATTTTTTTTTAAAGTCATCCATAAATTAAGTTCCTTTTCTCCAGGTTGCTGTATATAATTAAAAGACTACACCTCTGTTCTCATGAAGTTTTTTTTCTCCAGTGAGGCCAGTCTAGCAGGGCAACCTCATCTACCCAATTATGGGACGTAGCATACTGCTTCCATTTTCACTCTGTTCTGATGATATACCCAAACAAGATAAACAATAAAACAATGAAATCTATGTGAATTTGGATTTTATACATTCTATTTCAGGTGGCACATAACATAAAATGAACCTTACAGAATGTAGGAGCCTGCTGCTCTTGCTTTTAATCCTCCCCTATGGACTAAGATATCAGTCCCAAGTCATATGTATGTAGACTCTGTTCAGAAGGGCTGATAAACATTCAGAAATTAGAGACTGCCAGTGCAAACCATGACTTGCATTTGTGCTATTTGCTCTCCATTAGAATAGGGTTATAGGATATTAATCAATCAGAATGAATGGTCTGCTTGCATTTACCTTCTTCAATTATTAGCACAGACCATTGTATTTAGGTATTGTATGCTTCACATTTTTACTTATGGCAACAAGTGCTTCAGTGGCACTCTGAGTCCTGCTCTGTATATACATATGTGAACTTACATGTACACTTGCACTGTAACAAATGTAGTGCAGAACTCTGAGACTATTTCCCTTCTTCTGTTCTTCTGTATTCATTCTCTTTAGTTTTAATGATTGGAGAAGATGAAAGGGAAAGAAGTATAGATCAAGGCCTGCCCATCTACCACTCCAGGGAAGGATTTCAAGAGACAACACTGATTCATGTGCTTCTTCATGCCTTCTGGGGAAAGCTATTCATTTAGTCATAGGAATGTTTTCCCACACAGTCAGCCCTCACATCTGAAGCAGCCTCTAGTCTCCTGCCTAATTGACTGACACTTTGTGAATGCAATCTTGATGGCTCCATGCATGTTTTCTGCAATAAAAACATTCTCTCGGCATGACGAGAACTGCTGTGCTTCTCTAACTTGCCGTACATCAAATCAGCCTTCTGTTGCCAGAACTGCTCCTCTGCGCTGCTTCTCTGAAGTTAGAGGGAAACAACAACATTCTCCCACCCCGTTGCAATAATGCTCTTTATGAGATGGATTTTATATGTCATTGTTGAATACTTAAGGAGGTGAGCTCATAATTCTTGTTGTTATTTTCCTTTGGTTCAAATTGCATTCCATTGTAGCTTCTTCAAATTGTTCACAGGTCAATTTGCAACGGAAATAAGCTCCACTAAACACTTGGTTTCTTCATCAAATTGGCCTAGAGACTAGATCTGTGTAGTGTGCGGTTGACATGACACCATGTAAATAGAATTTATTTATTTTTAAAAATTCTATGCTGCCCACGCCCGTATTATGATTCTAAATTATTTATCTAGAAAGCAATTAAAAAATTAAAATTGAAATAAAGCAGACATCATGAAAAATTGTAAACTAAATCAAGGCCCTATGTTTTAAATTTTAAGGAGGGGGCCAGCCTCAATTTCAACCAGGACCCATTTCTTAATATAGCTATTGGCATAGAAAAAAAGAGCTATGTGGTGCAATCAGCAAAGGTGCTCGCTGAAAATCTGAACATACAGGACAGACTACCCATAAGTAGGCCAAGAGATAGATTATACATTGGTGGTAAAGCAAATATATTAACATATTTCCCATGAATTAAATTTTGCATTGACCTGTTCATTCCAAAGTCTCAATCTGATCAAGTGAATTGGAGCTGATATTATCATCTATTACTAAGTGAGACAAAGAAATACTGGCTATCCTTTGCATTAGATATTAGGATGTTAAAACAATGGAACCATTTTAAGCTGGTGCTAAGCATTCTGAAATAGTTTGGTGAGAATTTTATACCACAAAGATGTGACATTGATTCATCTATTTCAGAGCCCCTTAAAGTCTCATGATAGAAGCAGGAGATAAATCTTGTCATAAAGAAAACAAATAATAAATATCAGAATCTATTTCAAGTCCTAGGATTAGCTGACTAAAAATTCTTTGAAGTTATGAGGCTTAACCCAAAGGGGTGTGGTTGTGTGTGCGTGTGTGTGTGTATGATTTTATATATATATATATATTTAAAAATATGACTTATGGCTCTTGCATTTACTCATGTAAATATAGTACAGCTTTCAGCGTTGTTCAAGTAATCAATGAATTATGCCAGATAAATGCCTTTAAGGATAAGCAATGTGCCTTTCTTTCAACATTAAACAATAGAAAACAAGGGAGCAGACTTTCAGAGGAGATACCATGGCTGACTCTTAGGCAAGGTTGCATCCTGACTAAAGTAAAGATTGCATCTTGACTCAAAGCCTGTTTTTCAGAGCTGAGCTCTAGAATTATAAGAGATTTTCCATATTTGGGTCCTTGGGATCCTTCTTTGTACTGCACTGCAGATGATTGGTGTGGCAGGTGAGGATAGGACACCAAAACTCAGGACAACCCTATAAAAATAATTCTCTCAGAAATTATGTCATGCTGGAGCTGGATGTTTAATCTGCATTCCTTGCCTGGAGCATCTTGGTTCGGATGAAAGTAAATGTTTTCCAAAAAGATTTAAATGGTAGTTTTTTTCCAAGCCCCCATCCCAATAAATCCCCTGAGAGCTTTTCCTCTGTGCCCTACAGCCTCCTCCATTTGCTTTGTGTCACTCCAGGAAAGAATGAATTGAGTGTAGATGGATGCATATGTCCTTGTAGAAACTGAGAAAGGTTGTACAGTCTAGAAATTGTACAACACCCACTTGCCTGGTAACAAACTGACTCACAGAGCAGCAGTGGGCCATTACAGGAAAGCCTCTCACCAGATTCACAGCGGGAACCAGAGACACTAAATTAACATGCATAGCTGCAAGCATAACATACGCCTTCAACAAGGCCAGTCTCACTATGAAGCAATATAGGAGAACTTTGCTTCAGGCAGCTTGTTCAAAAGGGGCACTAATTTCTGAGTTTCCATTTCATTGCAGAAACATGTCCCAGGCTTCTAGAACACTGCATCATTTTTTATTACTGTTTTCATTTTGTGCTTCAAGTGGAAAAAATGTCCAAGATTCCTACCATGGCAAACAGCAAAGGCTCATTTTAAAAAAAGTGAAAGAAATCCTGTTAAGGATGAACGTTCATTTGGGGATTTATTGTTTTAAAATATAGCTTAATTATTTATTATAGATTTAATTCATTTAGTAATTGGTGGGGTCCAGAAGAAGAGCCTTCTGTGCCATTGTGCCTGCCCTTTGGAACATCTTATCCCTGAGTGAGGTCGGTTTCAACCCTCGTTACCTTCCATTGTACAGTTAGACTTGGGCTCCAATGGATGGGTTTCACATTGGGGGTGCTTGGTAGATTAACAACGGGTATCACCTGCTCCCCTTCTCAACAAACTCAGTCCATCCCCATTATTCTAGCTAGGTTGATTTTTTTATAGTATTATATTTATATTAGGTTTTATATAGTTTATACAATTTTATAAATACATAAATTTAATAAATAAATAATGTTTTCAGATTGATTTCATAGAAGGGAATAAAACACATAATAAAATCAGAAATCAGAGAACAACAACAACAACAACAAAAATACAAGGAGTGCAATCAAAATAGATAAACTTAATGTGGGACAATGGACAATGCTTTTTTTTTTAGCATTCAGTGTTTTAGGACATTTATTTTGAGATGGTTTATATAGGAGACTTTGGATTGAGTAATTTCAAATATAATAAGAAAAATAAGAAAAAACAAAGAGGTTAAACAACTTGAATCTGAAGATAATTTATGCTTTATCTATTGCCATTACAATTGTTGTCCCCAACTTTTTATCTGGTCGTTTGTGTTTATCTTTGTATTTGTTCAATATTCTTTTTAGAGTTTTTATTTTGATGTAATTCTACTTTAGAATGTACATTAATTGACTGTACACTAACAAGAACTTATTTTATTGGACAGTATAAAAGTATAAATAATAATAAGCAAACAGGGCAGCTGCAGTGGTGAAGAGTTCTTCATGTTGTGTAGATCTTGGGTGGCGGCTGTTCTGCAAAGCTTATTCTCACAGCTGGAGACCTAGCAGATCCTTTAACAGTCTTTTTGGGAAACATTCCTTCTGATCAGCCACATAGATTAGTAGAAGATTAAAGCAAGATTAAGCACATTGGGCCTGAGATAGGGTCTTAACCTACCCTAATCTCAGTATGAGGGCCACCTGGAGATATTTTTGCTCATATTTCTTCAGATAGTAAGTCTCTCACTTTACAATGAAAGCTAAGATGATAATCCTTTTGTTACAATGGGTGCCCAATTTGTCTGCTGTCAAGGAAGGATGAAGGTTATTTATGACTCCATCAGAAGATTGCTTTCGATGCACTCCAGGATATTTGGGCAAGCATTGCCATTTGTCTCAAACTGCCAGTGCTCCCTGACTAATATACTTTCAGCCACAGGAGAATCACACACTGTTTTGTTCTTTTTTCTTGAAGCCCATGGGCAACTTTGCTACTGCTAAAACTGTTTTAGTTTCAGAGATACTAACACGTTTAACCATTTCTCTGGGAAGTACTCCAATGTACAATGATGAAAAGCAACCTTCCTGAGTGTAGTGTTGAGATGGGGGAGGGGGGGTTCTGTGGTTTTCTTGGTTTCTTTGATTTGGTGCCTAATGCAGGCTACGGATAAAGAAGCAACTCATCTCTAAACCCAGGGATTTAGAGTAGGATTTTTAGAAGGCCTTGTGAACAGCCCTGCACTTTCTAATCCGAGGAACAGGTTGATACCTGTACGTTTCATGTAAACATTGTCAGCTATGGTGATTTTGAACTGTGGTCGGGTTCCAAACATGCCCCTAAACTAAAATGTTTATTGCAGAAGAGGAGATTGTAAAAAAATATCTTTGGAAAAATAGAAGTTGAACCGCTGAGAGCATAAATCATTCACTAGAACCAGATTGTTGGGACACTACTATGAAGAAAAACAGCCATCTGTCTTACTGATTGATTACAAAAGAATCTAAAAATAATCAGAGGAAAAAGGCCTCCAGTTCCAATGAGGAGATTGGGTTAATTGCTTCTTAAACCCCTTAAACCCAATCCCAGTATTCCCAGTACCAGGAAAGGAGTTAAATGAGAGAATGAGAGAGTGGCAGCAGTGTAATTATAAGCTAGTGCTGCTGTTTTGATATTAGAGTAAGGTAAACTCTAAGGCAGGGGTCCCCAACCTCTGGGCTGCAGCCCATTACTGGACTGTGGCCTATTCGGAACTGGGCCGGGTGAATGGCAGGCCAGTGTGTACACAGCTCAACTTGTGTGAGCGGCAGGCCAGCATGCATGTGCATGCATGCACAGCTCTCAATTTGCAGAAGTTGAGCTGTGCATGCATGCATATGCACACTGGCCCACTCTTGCAACCAAATTCCCTTCTTCCACCAGCCCGGCCACTGAACTACAAAGGTTGGGGACTATTGCCCTAAGGGCCTACTGATAATTATTTACTCTCCACATAACATAACCCACCCAGTCAAAGAAAATCAATATATTGTTGTAAGTACAGGAGATGATGAAGCTTGTGATAGTGACAATCATAGAAATCCTGTTCTGTTTAAGAATTTTTATGCAGAGAGAGGCACACTCATAAGCTCTGAACATCCTGTTCACATGGGATTCTCTCATGAGCACCACCTGAAAAAGTTCGATGAAAGTTCAAACCCTGCTCCTCATATCAAGAATATTTAATAAGTAACATGATTGTGTTATAAGTGCCTGAATTTCTCAGAAGCTCAGACATACAGTATATAGTTAGAGAAAGTACAATCACATGACTCACATATACATAAAAAGCTTTTGGGAAGTAAAACCAGGGGTCCAAATAAAAGTCTAAAGATCAGTAAAGCAGTAGCAGTTAGAAGAAATTGTGACTTACAAAATTTTTAAATTGTAGAGGCCAGAAAATGCTCCTTCTGGAATTTTAGAGAGTTGGTTTCCAGATAGGCGCCTGTAATAAACAGAACAAACAAGGTCAAGATAATACAGCCAAATGTTTAACAGTGCCTTTTGTTAGGAAATATAATGATAGCTTGGAGTGAAGTGCCTTCCTATACTTTTCAGCAAGATAGAGCCATTATGAGGGGAACCAGAGGTCACTATAGGAGGAAGAGTTTTCTGTACAATAAAAGTTGCTTTCCTTCCTTCCTTTCTTCCTTCCTTCCTTCCTTCCCTTCCTTCCTTCCTTCCTTCCTCATACTAATGAGAAAAAATTCTTGAATTTATAGTCCAGATCTTATTGCGACAACTGGGAAATCACTATGATAATATTCTTAAGATTAGGAAAAAATTGATTATCACAAACCATTTTTTCAAAACTATAGAAAGGATATTCTTATAGATGGTCTATTAAGGAGACTCAATGTTCAGGACCAACATTAGGACATTGTTCTTTTCTTTTAAGATGTCCCTTAGAAATTATTTTTGGGTCAGGTGAGTCTTTTGCATTCCTCTTGCATTCATTGATATTTATAAACTTTCTGGATACCCCCAAAGACAATTTCAAATGTGTTACACTGGTCACTCTATTCCTGCATACAAAAATATAAATCCTATTTGTTATGTAGATTTCTATTCTTCTCTGAGTTTAGAGAAATTGTGTCTATAATAGCGTAAACAATATAAGATTGTCTTTTTAACACAAAAAGCAGACTGTGACAGGTTAGTGAGGGTGTGGTGATTGGATTTTGTAGAACATTATCAACTAGAATTTATGGATTTTTAAGAGGGAAGCTCATTGATATCACTGCAATTTATTTAAATTCTCTATCCTGAAAGAGTCAATAAAATATTGGTAACATAGAAGCTGTGTCCAAATTGGTGTTTATTGCACTTCATTTTTGAGGTTTACCTATATTTGTATGTATTCTTGTACATACATGTATATATGCCTCTTCTTTCTAAAATTGGTAAATATATATATACATATACACATACACATACACATACACACACACACACACACACACACACATATATATATAATGATAAAGTTGTATATGTTTTATCAATTTCATTCAGTGGACAAATAAGCTTAATGGAGGAGAGATTGTTTAAAATTGGTTTACAGTGAATTTAAGTTTTAGGATTACAAGGTACTTTACATTTAACTTCTTCAACAGGCATTGAAAATAAATGAGCTGTGTGGATACAATGCATGAAAGCAGTGGTAGAAATTGTACATTTTAAACAATCCAGTGAGAGCTCCTATGGGGAAGAATTAGGATAATAGCTGAGAAGAAATATTTGAAGCCTCCCCCCCCCTCCCCCCCAAATGCC